>SOPF01030272.1:0-23546 GCA_012979155.1 Hypericum perforatum
GAAGAATATTGATAATTTGAAGGTTATACCATTAACTAGAGAATGCAGTGAGGTGTTGAATCACGATCTTCCTCAGAAAATGAAGGATCCCGGCAGCTTCACCATTTTGTGCACTATTGGAGGTCAATTATTTGAGAAGACATTGATTGATCTTGGTTCCAGCATCAACCTCATGGCATTTTCAGTATTTCAAAAGCTTGGATTGGGAGATATTCAACCTGCATCAATAGTCCTTCAGCTTGCAGATAGATCAATGGTTATGCTAATGGGGATTGTGGAGAATGTGCTAGTCAAGGTGGACACCTTAATCTTTCCAGTCGACTTCGTTGTCATGGAAATGGAAGAAGATCGTGATATACTAGTCCTCCTTGGTCGTCCATTCCTGGCCACTAAGAAGACAATCATTGATGTGGAAAAGGGAGAATTGTGGTTTAAGAATCATGATGATGAGGTCATTCTCAACGTGTTCGAAGCAGCTAAGCACGTTACCATAAAAGATGATTGCCACAAAATCAATATTATTGATGAACTGACAATTCATCACAATAAAGAAGAGCATGACACAAGTCAACCAACATCAGTGCAATAAATTAAAAAGGAGATGGAAGGCCCCGATATTGAAGAACAAGTGTCATCTGAGCCAAGCAATATACCGTGGCTGAGGTTGTCACTAAAACTGGAGTGTGAACCACCACCAAGACACTTGAGGTACACTTGCTTGAGTAGAGATATTTAATTGCCTAATATTATATCTACATATCCTACTCCCAAGTAGGTGGAACAACTACCAAGAGTTCGAATAAAAAGTGATGACACTAAGTTGGTCCCTGAAGTCAACAAAGAACACTTGGAGGAAAACCTGACCTATCATATTGATTTACATAAATCACAGGTGGAACTCGAAGACCCAGGTGCTCAGTAATTCATCCTGACTGTTAAGCTAATGATGTTAACTTAGAACAACATACTTCTCTTTCACTCAATTTTATTTTTTAAATTTTATGTCACTCGTCCGAGTTTCTCTGAGTTTGTGAGTTTCTAGGGAAATGTATAAATGGTTACCCTAAAAAAATATGTCGTTTTGTTAATCTTACAAATCAACACCTTGTCCAGGAGCAAAACACAAGGGTGGAGCAGAGATTTACCCCAGCGTACATTGGTGTCCCAGCGTACGCTGGCCAAGTTCGGAAGAAAAACGTGCAACCGCGCAGAATAAGACCCTAGCGTACAACGTACGCTGGCCCTCAGGAATTTAGGGTTAAAACCCCACATCCCCCTTCTTCCTCCTTCACTTCCTCCTCCTTTCAAATTTCCTCCAATTCCCTCCAAGAACAAAAACTCCCTAATCCAAATTTGTTTTGCAGATTCCAACTTCATCCGGCAACAAAATCACGATCCGACGACTAGGTTTTGTTCCCCTTATAAAGGCCTTCAATTTGATCCAACAAATTCAACATGGGCAAGACTCACACAGCCAAGCGTCACCGGGGTGCCTCCTCCACGGAAGAAGGCTCGAGCTCACGTCCACCTCGGCTGGTCAACCTTACAGAGAGGTATGATGCTCCTTTTACCATCTGTGAAGAGTCTGAGGGTGAAAGATTCCATAAGTTTAGAAATTGCTGTTTCATTATCTATCAATTGATTGGATGGAATGAGATGCATCGGGCTGGGTGTGATCATAAACTATGGGAAGCCATAGTCGATCTAGGTTGGGAGTTCTTTACTGACAGGGTTGTTCAGATTAATACTACTGCTGTGATCGAATTTTATAGCACTGTGGTTGTTACTCCAAATAAATCTTCATTTATAGCACGTGTACATGGCATGACGATAACTGTAAATAAAGAGGTATTGCATGAACTGATAGGAATTAAGCGTAGGGGAGGGTCTATTCTGGATTTTGACATTGATGCCGTTGCACACAGCGTATGGTAGGCCCTAACGGGTTTAGCTCGCTATAAGACTCAATCCCCCTGTGTAGTTATTAGAGAACTCCACTAGTGTGTCTTGCATTGATTTATGGCTGCATGCTTTAGTGGCCAATTTGAGAATAGTAAGGTCACACGGACCCAACTTTATGCTTTAGCTTGTGCACAGCACCAACGCCCGTTTAACACATTTGCATTGATTATTGATGTGACTAAACGAATATTGGAATTGCCTAACCCGCGATGGCTAGGGCTTGGCCATATTGTTGCTGTGCTTGTCCGTAAGTTTGTTACAGATCCACCATTGCCAGAAAGCACATTAGGACCATCAGTCATTGATCGGGACTAGCTGGTCAAATGAAACCTAATGTCTAAGACGGGCACAGTTGAGCACAATACCAGAGTTTATATAGTCACTCCGTATGCAGAGTGTGAGGGTGTTAGGAGGCGCTTACAAGAAGAGGAGAATGTCTAAGTTCCAGAGCAGCAAGTGGACATCAACAACCTTGCTCAGTGAATCAGCGATTAGGAGATCGAAGTGCGAAGCAATGCAGCTGACCAGGCAGCTCGCTGGCAGCAATATCAGGAGGACCAGGCCTTCAATTGCGCTCAATGGGAATGGCTCCGGAACCACTTCCAACCTTCACCGGACTAGTGATCACAGGCTTCTTCTTCTCCTTATTCTTGTTTAGTTTTTGTTTTTAATTGTTTTGTTATGTTTGTTTTCATCTTTTGATTATGCATGTTTATCACCACATTGAGGACAATATGTCTTCTAAGTGTGGGGGTGCATTGTACGTGTTTTGTGTTTTTGATTGAAGTGTGTTAGAGTCTGTTGCATATGATGAAAAATCCTTAGAAATTTTGAACTTTTTGTCATAGGAAAAACTCCATATCATGCATTCAACACTCTTGAGCAAAGTGAATTTTAAGATATAAGCAATTATATCCTCGATCATTTAGGCTAGTTGTTACACCCGGTAGACTAGACTAGAGAATTAACGAGTGACCTTGTGAGATTTTTGAGCCGATGACGAGGACAACCAGTTCTTATTTCATTCATGAGGTGTGTGCATAGTTTGAGCAATGAGAGTGTTAGAAGATTACCTTGTATAACTCAATGAGGTAGAGAGTGCCGAGGGCCATTTTGTCATAAGCCTAGAGCCTTAGAGCCAAAAACCCGCTATTATCCATTACATAACCCCATTGAGCATAAGCTTATTTCTTGAATTACTAGTTGGAACCTATAATATGAGCCGAATCTCATCACCCCACCTACCTTTAACTACTTAGTTCGAGGGATTAGGATATCATTGGGGAATATTTTGTAAGGGTTCATCTAGTAGTATAGCTTGGGGGATTTCTTGTACATACTTTGGGATGAAAATGGGTAGAATCGAGGCTAATGACCAAGAGTCGGGATAAGTTACTAAGTAATAGTGCAAAATTGGGATAGAAAAGAAAAACAAGAGAAACAAGAAAAAACAAAAGAAAAGAAAAAAAAGATAAGAAATTATCTTGAGGAAAGTGAGAAAAGTGAAAAGAAGAAATCAAAGGAAAAGTGGAAAGTTGGAAAGAAAAAGACACAAGTAAAAGTAAGCAACTTATCCCGCTCTTTTTGGTTCTTTAGGATATGGGTAATTTAGGTTAAGTGTATATGCATAACAAGGTGAGATATTTAGTTTAGTCGAGAGTTAGCTTTCTATGTAACCCTCGGATTAGGTAGTTTAGCCATCACCGCTACACTTTTATCTGCCCACCTTTACCTTTAGCCCCATTACAACCCAATATAAGTCCTTCCTATGGCATGATCTACTTTGTTTCGAGTGTGTTTTGGTATGAAGTTTAACATTTTTAGACCTTGAATGTGCACACGAGAGTAGGATAGTTGACCACCATACACTTGTGAGTTCAAATCAATCCTATCCTACGAGTGGTTAACTCTCTAGTCTGGAACACCAGGTGTGAAAACTCGATTAAATGATTGAGGGTATAATTACCTATGGATTTTGTATTCATAATGCTCAAGGGTGTGATGTGTGTGATTGTGGGGATGATCTTGTGATGAATGTTTGAATTCTGATGGCACCACTTGTTAGTTTTCTGATGCACTTTGCTTGAGGACACATGTACTTAATTAGTCCAATTAAACTCCTATTGTGATTGGAATGTCAACTGCTGGTCATAATAAGAATGTAATCGTTGATATTATCCAAGAATGTAATCGTTGATATTATCCTAATTAGAGAAGGAAACTATGTAATTGGGTGTAACCCTACATGTACACAAATATATACCGATTTGTATATACACTGATTTGGCTAATGAGAAAGTAGCGAAGTTCATTCTGCATATTGGTTTTTTACATGGTATCATAGCTTTAGGTCATCAATTCCCAAAATATATCTGATTCCAGCACCACAACTCCCAATTCTGGAAGCACAAACCAGATGGATCTCCCCGCAAGTGGCCTGATTGACACCATGTCGCCTTATTATCTCCATCCGTCAGATGGACAAAGTCAGGTGCACATCGTGGATCATCTAACTGAAGGGAACTATGGAGAGTGGCTCAATGATATGAGCACTGTTCTTTATGCAAAGAACAAGTTTGGGTTCATCGATGGATCTATCCCCAGACCACAAGCAATATCGAATGATCTCAAGTATTGGGTTCGAGCTGATGGGATGGTGCGCGGATGGTTGAAATTGGTGATGGATAGAGAAGTTCAGAGTAGTGTACAAAGTGCTCTCATAGCCCATGAGATCTGGGTCGACCTTTCTGAGCAATTTGGCAAAGGAAGTACACCCCGTGCCTTTGAATTACGACATGCAATCGCCAATCTACGCCAAGATAATTTGTCTATTTTTGCATATTACACGAAATTGAAGTGTTTATGGGATGAGATAAATGACATCGCTCCTTCACCTATTTGCTCCTACAATGGTTGCACATGCAACCTAAAGAAATAGGTCACAGAGACACGTAAGAAGGAGCATCTCTACAATTTTCTTATAGGTCTGGATGATAGTTTTGCAACCTTGAAGACACAGATCCTCAGCACTCAACTAGTGCCTAGCATTGGCATCGCTTATCACTTGGTTTTGGAAGATGAGCAACAACAAAATATCTTAGCTGCTCATCATTCCAATGTTGAATCAGCAGCCTTTCAGGCCAAGAACCAAGCGTATCAAGGAGGGCATATTGCACAAAAGGGGGAAAGACTGAAGTGCATGTAGTGCGCCAAGGTTTGACATCTTGAAGCATCATGTTTCGAGATAATCGATTACCTTTTGATTGGAGAAAACCAAACAATGGAGGCAATCCCACTACCGGAGGCAATTTTAATTCAAATCGATCATAATCTGGTGTGACCAATCGTAACAACCAGAGAACCTGTGAGACTAATTAATACCACCACGAGCTGCATAGGTCTCTAATTAAGAAGAACAAGTTGCCACTGGTCTCATACAAGAGCAAATTAATGCACTCCTTCAATAACTTGCTGGCCACACTCATAATCTGTAGCTACCTCTGATGAGGTCCAACCAAGATTCATCCATCAACATGGCTGGTAAGATCAGTTTTAATCAACCTTAGATCATTGACTCAGGGATACTAATCATATCATATGTAGTCGTGCTTACTTAATGAGCATACTAATATTAATCATCCTCTAGTCAAGATTCCTAATGGTGATGAGATTTCTGTCACTAGTATGGAGATGCTCATATGAATTTGAAGATTCTTTTAAATAACATCCTACATATTCCTTTATTCCACTGCAATCTATTACCAATAAGAAAATTGACAAGGGATCTCAATTTCTCAGTAATCTTTTATGATGATCGATGTGTGATTCAGGAATCAACCTCGAGGAACCTGATTGGGCTGGATAAGCAGTAAGATGGCCTATACTATTTTGATAATATGGAGAAAGAGATGGTGTTATCAGCCGGATCAAACCTTGATGTACATAGGTGGCATTGTCGACTTGGACATATTCCTCTAGATAGAATGAAACACATTAGTTTATTTAATAATTTGGATATTATTACAATTTTGAGATATTGTGATTCTTGTTTACGAGCAAAACAGACTCGTCTACCATTTCCTACAAGTAATATTAAAACTTTTGGTTGTTTTGATTTACTTCATTATGATATTTAGGGTCTGTAGTGGACTACCTCAACAATCGAGGCTCATTTCTTGATAGTCGTTGATGATTTCAGTATAGGAACGTGGACATTCCATATGAAATTTAAATCGGAAGTTGGGAAAATTTTGAAGAACTTTTGTACCATGATCACTAATCAATTTGGGAAGCATATCAAAGGGATTTTATCTGACAACGGAATAGATTTTGGGTCCAATAAGATGAAATGTTATTATCAAGAGCAGGGCACTGTCTGGCAGACATCTTGTGCTTACACCCCTCAACAAAATAGGGCTATTGAGCACAAGCATCGTCATGTTTTCGAGGTTGCTTGTGCATTATAATTTGAGGGTAATCTCCTAATTCATTTTTGGGGGAGTGCATACAAGTAGCTATCTACATTATCAATCGATTGCCATCACGTGCCATCCAAAGTAAGATACCATACGAAGTGATCTTTGGACTATTAGCTGATTATAATCATCTTTGGACTTTTGGTTGCCTTGTCTACATGTATATCACACAAGAATAGATAAGTTTTATGAGCAAGGTCGTCCTTGTATCTTCCTTGGATATGCTTTCAATAAAAAAGATTACAAATTGTATGACCTACAGAGTCACAAAATCCAAGTGTCACGATATGTCATTTTTATCGAAGATGTCTTTCCCCTTTGCAGTAGAAAAGAACCTTCACTAATTATCACTAATGAATTGGCTAGGACTACATCCCCTATCTATGATGAATCAGCTCTAGTTCAAGCACGTAGTGATCTTAGTCCTCACCAATCTCCGGTTCAAGCACATAGTGATCCTAGTCCTCACCAATTAGATGATAATTCTCCAATTGAAATACTAATCCACGAAACTGTTGAGGTTGTGAACTTACCCACAGTTGATTCATCTTCAATTAGTCCATCTACTGATCCAATTGGGCCTGCTCCCTATCGCAGCGAATGAAATTAGCAAGTTCCATCATACCTTGGTGATTACCAAGTCAGCCTCCCTCCTTCACTCATTCTGATATTTGATCAATTGCCCAGTAATTTGGGTTGTGTAACATCCCATCCTCTGACTCAATTTCTCAGTTATAAGAAGTTTTCACGTGCTCATCAAGTTTACTTAAGTGCACTGAGTTCTCAGGTGGAGCCTTGATTTACAGTTATGCAGAAAGAAATCTTTGCTCTTTAGTCAAATAGTACCTGGATACTCATGAAACTTCCCCTAGGGAAGAATACCGTGGACTCTAAATGGGTCTACAAAATTAAGTTCAATTCAGATAGGATTATGGAATGATATAAGGCTCGCCTTGTAGCATGTGGATTCAAGCAGATTGAAGGCATAGACTACCATAAAACCTTTGCTTCAGTTGCCAGGATTATTTCCATTTGATGCTTACTCGCTCTGGCTATTAATAGAGGTTGGTACATATATCAATTGGATGTGGATAATGCCTTTTTACATGGTGACTTGATTGAGGAGGTGTACATGAAGGTTCTTCCAGTCTTTGCAATTCCTAATAATTCTCGAGTTTGTTGATTAAAGAAATCTTTGTATGGATTGAAGTAGGCATCACATTCTTGGTATAGCAAATTGACCAAGTTCCTCTTGTAATTAGGTTTTCAGTGATCTAAGGTAGATCATGCCATGTTTACTTTTTGACAAGGCATATGAGTTATTGTTCTTTGGGTGTATGTCGATGACATCATACTTGTTGGTGATCACACTTCCATGCTATAGTCAACAAAAGGACACCTTCGCAGTCAGTTTAGAATAAAAGATCTTGGTTCCTTAAAGTACTTTCTGGGTATCAAAGCAGCGACAATATCCAAGGGTCTTGTACTCAGTCAGCAGAAATATACCATTGATATCTTTTAGAAATATGGAAAGATGCATGCTAAATTGTGTATGTTTCTAATTGAGCAGAATCATCATCTGCACGATGATCCTAATTTGACTACGGATGCATCCCAATACTGTCAATTGATTGGGAAATTGATGTATTTGATCATCACATGCCCCGACATTGCCTATACTATGAACATCCTTAGCCAATTTATGGCCAAGTTGAGCTGCACTCATGTTCAAGTTGCTGATCGGGTCTTTCAATATCTTAAAGCAACTCTTGGAAAGGATTTCTCCATGATCCTAATTTTGAGTTAACAGCTTATTGTGATGCTGATTAGGGAGGGTGCCCGATGACTAAACACTCTCAGACAGGTTATCTCATATTATTTGGTGGTTCTCCCATTTCTTGGCAAACTAAGAAACAATCTATAGTAGCACGATCGTCTGCTGAGGCTAAGTACAGTGCTATGGCAATTGTAGCTAGTGAAATCTTGTGGTTTCAATGGTTCCTATCTGATTTGGGCATCTCTTTTCTGTGTGCCACACCACTCTTCTGCGATAATCAAGCTGCATTGCACATCACCTTAAATATAGTCTACCATGAGCACACTAAACACGTGGAGATGGATTGTTATTTTGTTTGTGATAGGGTTAAATTAAGTGAAATTGTACCCTACAAGATCTCGACTAATGTTCAATTAGTGGATATCTTTACTAAGGCACTTGGTCAAGACCGATTACAGAGTCTGGTTCGCAAGTTGGGCGTTATCAACTTGCACGCTCTAACTTGAGAGAGTATTAGAGTTGGTCATCGATTGTAATTAGTTATCGTATGTAATTAATTAGTCCAATTAGACTCCTATTATGATTAGAATGTCAACTACTGGTCACAATAGGAATATAATCGTTGATAGTATCCTAATTAGAGCAGGAAACTATGTAATTGGGTGTAACCCTACATGTACACATATATACGCCAATTTGGCTAATGAGAAAGTAGCGAAGTTCATTCCGCATATTGGTTTTCTACATCTGTATTAGCTTTGATTATCAATAACATGAGGAGAGATAAAGAAGCCTAAGCAGAACCTGAATCAAGATCAAGCAAAGTTGGAACAGAGAGCGCACAAGGAAAGACAAACATAAATAGATAGCCTAAAAGAATAATAAGTAATATAACTATTGGGTAGAATCACTCTTCCATTACCCAGCTAACATCATAGTAATTGGAGAGGCCTTCTCCTTGACAATCTCCCATCCATGGCGGGTCTCTCGACTCGAGGGAATTAATGTTGAAATTAATTTAACTTGGAGGAGAGGGAGGAAGGTGGGATTTTACCATTGCCATCCATGTAAGAATCTCTGATCCATGTCAGTTCTTTACATAATTTCGTTGGAGTTATTATAGAGTAAACACTTTACTTTAAAAGAAAATTGACAAATAATTTTTTTGTGAATTTTAGTTAAATTAAAATAACTTTGTACTAATATTATTAGTTTCGATTTTGAAAATGGGATGTTCAATAGACTGCGAGTTCTGTTGTAAGAGCAATAAGATCAAACATATAGTAACAACACTGAAATATTCCGAAAGAGCAATTACGACAAAAACACTCAAATTTCCTTCGAAAGAAAAGGTAAGTTGAGTTGGCATCATTAAAACCTCACAAATGGTTTGTATGCCCTTCCACAATATTTTTTTACTTTCAAGCTTCTTGGAATTCATAATTTGTAAACATACAAGGATAATTGCCCTCAGTCCTTTCGTGTTTGCAAAAATTAGTGATTCAATCCTTCAATTTTTTTACTTCATATTTAAGGCTTCAAGTTTGTGAAAAGGGTATCATTTAACCCATATCACTGGAATCGGCTGTTTTCTCCGGCGAACTTGGACGTGAGTTTACTAAAATGCCTTGTCTTTTAAAAAATAATTTAAACTCTTTTTTAATAAAAAAAAAGACTCAGCCCTCTCCTTCCTTAGAAAACCCCCTTCTCGATCTTCTTCCTCATCATCCCAACATTTTTCCTCTTCTTCGTCACTCTTTCACCCCCATATTCTGCATTATTTCCCCAATTTTGACCCCAATTCGACTCTCTCTCAAAAATCTGGAAAACTCGGAGGTTCAATAACCTGAAGGTAGTCTCAGCCTGGGACCTGGGACCCATGACTCTGGTCTCGTCTTTCTTCTCCTTCGTGGACACTCTCTCCAACTTCAACTAGTTCTCTCAACTACTGGCCATTGTTATGGCATCTCTAAGACTCTAGCTTTACGCCGATATGAGCTACTTAAATGGCAGTTCAGCCTCTAATGGTGCTAGAGAGAGTGGAAATAGCGATGGGAAGAGTGGAGATATTGATGGGTTTCTAAGGTTTAGACAGAGTAGGCCTATGAGCTTGGCTCTTGGTCCTAAGTCTCCTCTCTTCACTATTTCTCCTAGGTTGATGAGCCATTTTGGGTTATTTAGTCCTAGGGGGTTCTTCTCTCCTCAGGTAATTAATTTGAATCATAATTTGGTTTTTTTAGGTGCTTTTGTGGATAAGTTATCCTATGTGAACTTGTGTAATTGGTTTCCTTTTCATGAGATTTTCCATCTTGAATTGTTGTTTTGGTTGGTGAAATTGGCGAGGAGGCACTAGATTTGGATTGTGAAATTAGGAGATTGGGAGTTTTGCATTTGGTCAAATATTTGACTTTTAAGGAAAATTTAAACAACTTGGTGATGAGGTCATTGAAGACGAATTCCAGAATGTTGGGATGATGAGGAAAAAGATGGAGAAGGATGTTTTTTTAAAGACAAGGGTATTTTAGTAAACCACGTTAAAGTTCGCTAGAGAAAACAATCGATTCCGATGACAGAAGTTAAATGATATCATGTTCACAAATTTGAAGGACTAAATATGAAGTAAAAAAATAGAGGAGTTGAATCAATAATTTTCGCAAACACGAAGAAACTAAGGACAATTATCCCTACAAGAAAATACACAACACAAATACCATAAACAAAACTTATAAAAAAATCATAAAAGAAAAGTAGGCTAGGCCCAGGACATGCGTGACACAAAAAACTAAAAAAGGGACACGAACTCTAGCTTAAATATATAAATGCCAGGAGATAACTTGGTAAAAATTGACTTCATTATTTTGCGAATCGATTGAATTACGAGTCAAAAAACCACTTTATTTTATCAATATGTTTATGAAAGGCAAACCAACAATTGGGCCTAAGCTGCAGAGTCCCAGTCAGGGCACTCCTGGGCCCACTTCAGCTTCACGAACAACTTCGAAAATCGAAACAATCTAACAGCAGAACGGTGCGTTTCCAACCACGTGTCCGCTTCACATCTTTGACTCGACACGTAGACCCAGCACAACTCGCCACCTCCCTCCACGTGTCCAAACGCCAAGTACACACCCTAAAATATTATTACCGCCAAACCTCGGTACCTCCTCCCTTCAATACTATGCTCTCTCGAGCAATAGCAACAGCCAGAGTTCTTACACTTGCGGTTCCGACGTTGAAGAGTCAGTCATCGGCGGTTGCGAGTTGCGGAGCGGCTTTTCGAGGCAGTAAAGGGTTCAGAAGAATGACTACAGAGGGGCAGAAGTTCCCTCCGCAGAGGCAGGAGAGGCAGCCTGGGAAGGAGCACGTCATGGAGCCTTCCCCTCAGTTTGCTAGCTCGGATTACAAACCTTCCAATAAGCTTCGGGTATGCTTAACTAATTAATCAGTATATGTTCCATAAATATTGTTTCAGCTTCTTTTTAAAACTAAATACATATATTTTTTAATATATATTTTACTAGATACTGTGTGCTAGATTAATTTGTTTGCTAGTTCTTATATTATTATTTGTGTTCTAAATTGTATTCAAATATCCAAATGTCTAATCGTCTATCAATTCAAAATATTTTGATATTATTAGTTTGAGTCACACTTTTTTTGTTATTTTATAAATTGTATTTAAATGATCCTTGATATCTATTTACGTATTTATTTATAAGAATTTCAATTTTAATATTTTTAGAAAAAAAGTAAATACCTATTATGTACCTAGTATTTTTCTCTTTTTTTAAAGGTAAGTTACACCCAAGTGCATACATTATTAGTATATTTCGTCAATTCTGGTTAAGCGTGTTTGGCCCAATGTATTTTTCTCTCGTCACATTGGTATCACTTAAAAAAAATAAAACAATGAATTAAATGAGAATCAACACAATATGAAATACGTGTGATGTACAATTTGGAATTCATTTGTCCATATTTAAATTTATGTGTGAAAAATATATTTTTATTTTTTGTAGGGAAAGGTGGCGTTGGTGACGGGAGGCGATTCAGGGATAGGGAGAGCGGTGTGCCAAGCTTTTGCTCAAGAGGGGGCGACGGTGGCCTTCACCTACGTGAAGTCCCAAGAAGAGAGAGATGCCCAGGAGACCATCGAGATACTTAAGAAAGCCAAGACCCCGGACGCTAGGGACCCCATTGCGGTGGCAGCTGATCTAGGCTACGACGGGAACTGCAAGAAGGTGGTCGAGGAGGTGGTCAACGCGTTTGGACGCATTGACATCCTCGTCAACAATGCTGCAGAGCAGTACGAGAACCAGTCGGTCGAGGAGATCGATGAGGCGAGGCTCGAAAGGGTGTTCAGGACTAACATTTTCTCTTACTTCTTCGTGACGAGGTTTATTGAGCATCTTTAATTCCTGAATTGTCATCATCATACATTTATAGAACTGAAAACAAAGCATGTTCGTATCAAGAACATTTCATTGATACAAATTGTCTCCAAACCTTATTTATTTGAACTCATGATTCATTTTTGCGTTGGTTGTTCGTGGAGGCATGCGTTGAAGCACATGAAGGAAGGCAGCTCGATAATCAACACGACGTCGATCACCGCGTACAAGGGCAACGCCCTGCTGCTGGACTACACCGCGACCAAAGGTGCGATCGTGGCTTTCACCAGAGGGCTGGCTCTCCAGCTTGTGGAGAAAGGGATAAGGGTCAACGGCGTGGCTCCGGGGCCCATCTGGACGCCATTGATCCCGT
The DNA here is from genome assembly GCA_012979155.1 of Hypericum perforatum. Classification (NCBI taxonomy): domain Eukaryota; kingdom Viridiplantae; phylum Streptophyta; class Magnoliopsida; order Malpighiales; family Hypericaceae; genus Hypericum; species Hypericum perforatum. Next base: position 12,979 of record SOPF01030272.1, read on the forward strand.
CTTCCTTCGGTGAAGAGAAGGTCAAAACTTTTGGGCAGGAAGTTCCAATGAAGAGGGCCGGGCAGCCGGTAGAAGTCGCTCCTTCTTACGTCTTCCTCGCGTGTAACCATTGCTCCTCCTACATGTCGGGCCAGGTCCTTCACCCCAATGGTCAGTATATACTTCCTTTGTCCGATTTGTAAAATAACTAGTTCCGATTTTGAATTGTGTAAATTCGAATTTGTAACAATTTTATTTTTGGTTTCCAGGTGGAGCGATCGTTAACGCTTGATCATGCTAACAGATGGGGTCCGATCTCGTGCTGTCGTAGAGCTTGAACTTCGTAGTTTTGTGTTGGCGTTGGAAATGTGTGCGAATGTCATTTCCTTTGCACGTATGATGGGTATATAAATAAATGTCTCCAAGCTAGGTTTCAAGGCATGAAGTCTTCTCTGTAAAATAAATGTTCTACTCGGAATAATACAGTTTTTACTTTTGCAAATGCCATCTATAATTTCAACTAATGTTTTAGAGTTATTGGAGACAAATTGTTGTCGACAGAAGACGATGACTTGCCGCATGTCAAATGATCCCCAACCATGGGGCCGTTTACTGTAGATAAGTGTGCACCGTGAGAGTTTATTGTTCGATTCTTCAAAAGCTCGGACTTTTTATTATAATGATCGATACGGAGCATGTCGTCGTTACAACCTATCGTCATTCGAACAGAACCGAAGCACGTGCTTCATAGATTGATCATGAAAACCTGTATTAGCTTGATTATCAATAAAATCAGGAGAGATAAAAGAAGCTTAAGCAGAACCTGAAATTAAGATCAAGCAAAGTTGGAACAGATAGCGCATGAGGAAAGACTAAACATAAATAGATAGCCTAAAAGAACAACAGGCAATATAGCTGCCGCGTAGAATCACTCTTCCATTACCTAGCTAACATCATAGTAATTGGAGAGTTCTCCTTGACAATCTCTGATCCATGTCGGGTCTCTCGACTCGGGGGAATTGATGTAGAAATCGATTTAACTTGGAGGAGAGGGAGGAAGGTGGGATTTTGCCATTGCCACCCATGTGACTATTCCGATTGCAAGAATTATCCATCCGCCTATGTCGTACTTCAGGTCGCTGTTGCCTTTCTTCTTCTTCTTTGAAGCCTAAAGCACGAAAAGAAAGGGAAAAAATAATACATCTTCCATTAACACACTGTTCGATAATGTTGAGAAAAGCACAGAAACACAATGCAAAGTAAAGATAACTGAGTTGGCCATCAAAAACTGGATTTTTACAACAACGCCAATAGAGATTCCAAAAGAAGGAAGAAAGGTTGATATCTTCTGCAACTAGATTGGAAGGATAGATCCAACATAAAGAGGCTCAAAACAACCACCTTTGACACAAGATACTGATGCTGAAGGCATGTTAGCTACCAACTAATGCAAACTTGGACTTTGATCTTTCAACTGACATGAAAGGAATGAAAAGGGGAAAGCTTCGAGAGAAAACGTTTGGAGTTTAATCAACCATTCAGTTGTTCAGGTTCTTTCAGATTTTATCATTTTAGATTGGTCATTTGATGCATTTCCAAGGACAATTGATTATGGTAAATGTGGAGGAAAAGCGAGTCGTATCTTGTAACTCAAAACTAAGACCGGACTTTCCTAATAGTTTCTAATATCAATGAGATGACTATTGGATTTTGACTACAGAGAGCTGAAACAACGTATGCCCTCAAGAAGCCAAGCAAGATTAAACATCAGAAACAACAAGAGGACATTATCTCTAAGCATTGGACTACTTAGTCTCATTCTCACATACTAATTTGAACGATGCGTAACAAACAAAAATTATGCACAGATCATCCAACATGTATCAGCTACAATTGCATACCTTAGCACTAGAGGAAGCTGTGGATCCCACTTCTATTGGCTGTTGGCTCACACCATGCTTATGGATCTCCTTGTGCAACTCAGGGGCCTAAATGGTTGCACAAATATTAGTACGGTTAACGTAACAGAGGTATAGCTAATAATAGTCCACATATGATTCTTGAAAAAAATCCACCCAAGGAAGAATTCCAGGTTCACAAAAATCCAAAGAATAATCATAGACATATCTTCCTAGTCTAACAAAAACAGCCCAAATATGTTGCTGCTCCTACAGCTAATAATGATTTCCATCGATTGTCGAGACCTTACAAGAACAACAAATTAACACATCATCAGCTAAGATGCAAAGGATCACTAGTTAAGACAAATATATATTACATGCCTAAGGATCTCTACCACCACTTCCCAAATTGTGGCTAGGGATGACCAAAATCATGAAATATGAATAGCGGAAACAAGGTGTAGAGCACGGAGCACGTACCTTGGAACTGAGTTCCAGAGACTTGCGGTATAGCTCATTGCTGGGATCCTGCACAAGGAACCATAATCAAGAAATAGCCCAACACAGCTTGTCAGTGAAGAGAAACCACCGTATTAGAAAGAGAGAAAAAAAAAGTAAGAATCACCTGGTCCACAGCTTGTTGAAAATAGATAACCGACTTGTCAAAATAAACTTTGGCCTCATCAAAGTCGGGTGTTAGAAAAGCGTGAGAGGTATGCGCATTCCCAATGCACCAAAGAGTATCAGCCCTTGTGGGGCTTATCAGCAGAGCCTCCTCCAATTTCATAATGGCTTCTGCAATGCAATAAATATCGTCATTCATTAATTTAATACAACCACAAAGCTCTGGAAAAAACAAAACCAACTATATCAATCATTCCAACAGTTGAACAACCATTAATCATCTTGTTTGCCTCAGCCACAGTCTGGAACTGCGACAACTCGAGCAATGCTCCTCCCCATTTGGTGAGATTCTGCAATGACAAAACACCCGGATAAAACCGGTAACTTTATATACGAAGATGAATCAAACTTAAACGAGCAGACACCCTGTACATTAACAGAACTGGAACAGAAAAATTAACCAACTTAGAGAGAGATTTAATGATTGGAATCTTCGCATAACCCAAATTCAATTCCTACCTAAAAAAAAATAAAGATAACCATTCAATTATATTCGAAAATAAATAGGCTCTATTTGTTTCCACAAAATAAATCTCTTGGCTAATTCAGAAAACTAAATCCTAACGAAAAATCTGCATAACTGTTTCTTTGATCGATAATCACCAAAATAATTACATGTTTACAGTATCCGACTAGCGATTAGCCCAAATAATCACATGTTTATTCAACCTAATTTAATTCCACGAATCAAAATACAAGATCAAATCTCGGTTACATAGAGCCTTGACCAAGATAAAATCTTCTCAATTGTTAGAACTTTCGTATCCAACCCAAAACCTTTACATAACGGTTGAGGTAAATTTTCCACACTTATAAACAAGTGAACCACTCTTCCAATGGATACGACATCAAACCCAAAAAGTATTTAAACAACCAAAACAAGCGCAACCTATTTAACCTAAGGGAGGGAGGTAAAGAGAAGAGAGAGAGAAAGAGAGAGAGAGAGAGAGAGAGAGAGAGAGAGAGAGAGAGAGAGGACAGACATCGGCATCGAGAGGGTCCTTGGAGTAGGTGGCTTCGGCGTCTTTACGGGCGACCTCCGTCATCATAAGCCGCTCGAAGTCCTCTTGTGAGAACTCCATCGTCTTTTTCTCCTTCTCTTTCCGGTGAGACGAGGAGAAAAGGGGGAGGGTTTGGGAATTTGGCCTCCTCGGAGTGGAAGAGGAAGAAGAATAGTCACCGCCGTACTGGAGAAAAGTTCGGGTCAGGCGGTTTGGGGTTTTAGGGAAAGCTCCTACGTGCGGAACACGGGACACGTTTGGGTCTTAAGGAAGCCCATGGGCCCAATTGCATCCCGTGGCCTTGTGTTTTCTTAACGTTTTGGGCCCATATATTAAAATCTAAAATCTCTTAACGAAAACTAAAATAATTGATATAAGTTTCTTGATTAACAATTTGTGTGACTGAATCATGGTCGCTATTATGGATGCGTCGAAAACGGCGAGAAGTGAGTTCATCTTTTGAAAAATTATGAAACGTGTACCTGAAAGAGGGGTTCAGTCAAATTTGGTAAAAAAAAAAATTTATGTAATCGAAGTCGAAAGTGTAGTACTATATTGACTCAATGGTATTTTATCGGCTCATGTGGACTATTGACTGAATTATCAATGGACATAAAGACGAAGGAGATTTTATTTTATTTTAAAAGGGCGGAGAAAATCAAACTCCACAAACAGCTGCATTTTGATAAAACTATAGTCCTTCGCGTACAATTCTCAGCAGAATCTACATCTATAGGAATTTCAAAATAACAGAATTTTGTAGGCCATTGGACCCGAAACTTTATTTTTTTAAGGTGGATCCAAATCCTTATCCTTATTCTCTTTTAAAAATAGGATTCGGGCAGGATCATGGTCGATCATCGGGTCTAAGTTACATAAAAATTATTTAATTGAAAACATTAAACCTACAATCTCAAAGTTCACATATATTATAAAATTAAAACACACAATAACGATAAGATTTTTATCTTCATCAAGTTATAATTCTTTCTATGAAAAGAAGAAAATTACATCAAGTCCAAAAGTGTTCTTGAACCTGAATTTAGAGGGCAGAGACTTCTTCCCTACAAGTTGGCTTGTTTAGCTTTGAAGGATTTTTTTTAGGTCATAAAATTTTAGTATGTTTAATTTAGATTTTTTTGGACTTTAAATAAGAAGCTAAAGATGGTATTTTAGGTTATGAAAATTTAGGATATTTAATTTGAAATTTGAAGTTGAAAATATTTAATTAAGAAGTTAAAGTTGAACAGGGTAGCGTGTAATTGGGAAGTTGAAGTTAAATAACATAGCATGTGTTACTGACTTATTACGTATATACTAAAGTATCATATATATAAAAATAATCCGGGTAGGATCCTATAAATCCATATCCATACCCTTATCCTTTATAAAAATTAGGATTCGGGCAAGATTCGAATCTAGGATCTGGTCAAAGTCAACGGATCCTAAATCCATCAGATTTAAAATCGGGTAGATCCTTAGGATCCTGGTCCAATTGCCATCCCTATCAGCACATCTCAGCTCAGCATGCTTACGAGTTGTTGGTAACCAGGGCGTGGGGACAATTGTCCCCACTTTAAAAAATTTGTTTAATAATTTGCTATATTTTTAATGTATACATTTAATCAAAATTAGAAATTGACACCATAAAAAAATTAACCAAACTAATAATTTGAAATTAAATTAAAAAAATAAAAAATTGGCCACTTAAATTTTCTGGGTTGGATGTCTAATTGTCTAGGGAGTAATGATAATCTCTTGTATCTGAAATGTCGGCTAACCCCTTCAAAACAAAATGGCGGCTAACGTTTTCAAAATCATTTTTAAATAATGAGGAAGAAGACTGAAACATGCTACTGAAAGAATCTACTAAGACAAAGACGTGCTCTCAAGAACGTAGAAGGGTTAGGATGGGCAATCTACCCCTGTTTATATCACTTTACAAATAAGGATGAAAACGACATTGGTGCATTATAATTGAATGTGAAACAGTGTGGAAAAATGTATTCTTATTGATAATCTTGTTCCGAAACACGGTCAACCGTCAACATTTCAAATAAAATAATTGTAAATAAGCAATAAACATCATGAAAATTGAAGAAGAATATTTTAGAAACAGCAAATCGAAAAAATCTAAAAATTCACCGGCCTAGCTACTACGCGAAGAGGGTTTTTCTTGACCACCACAATACCATTAGCTTCATCCATGTCCACGTCTTCTTCCTTGACACCCTCAGGCAACTCCCAGTCGAAGCAGCATAGAAGGTTGGCTATGGCATTCTCGATCACTACCGCCGAGAAGTTCACCGCGGGACACGCCCGTCGGCCGACTCCGAAGGGGATAAGCTCGTAGTGGCTCCCTCTAAAATCGACCGAGCTCTCCAAGAACCTCTCCGGTCGGAACTCCGAAGGGTCTTCCCACGACTTGGTGTCCATTCCCATGGACAATGCGTTGATGAAGACGGTGGTCTTGGCCGGGATTGTGTAGCCTCGGACCTCGCATTCCTCAACGGTCTCCCTTGGAATGAGTAGCGGAGTTGGTGGATGGAGCCTTAGTGTTTCTTTTATGATCGCCTTGAGGTAGGGTAACTGAGAAAGGTCGGTTTCTTCGACTCTGTTCTTCTTCCCGGAGATGATTTTCCTCACTTCGCCTTGTGCTCTTTTGAGCGATGAAGGGTTTTTCATTAACTCCGCCATTGCCCATATAAGAGTGGCCGAAGTTGTATCTGTCCCGGCAATGAACATGTCCTGAAATAATATAGTTAAAATTGTAAGAGAACAGATGTCTAGAAAAAGATACCGTTAAGAAAGTATCGAATTCGAATTATTACCGAAATCATAGCTTTGACGAAGCTGTCAACTTTGGAGACCAATTTGGTGGGATCTTGCTGTATCCTTAGCATGACATCGACAAGATCCTCGTGTTCAGGTTTGGGACGGGTAGGATCGAGGTGTTCCTGAATAACAATGTCGAAAACCTCGTCGAGTTCGTTTACAATCTTCTCCACTCTCGCGTCAAATCCATTCAACTTATTGATCCATCCCAACGACGGGAAGAAATCAGACAAGAGAATGGTCCCGACCAGGTCCTGTGTCTCCTGGAGCAGCTCCTGCGGGCTCCTCATCCCGTTGCTGCTCTCCTTCGTGAACTTCCTTCCGAATGCCACGCGGCAGAGCACGTTGTTGGACAGTGCATGGAGGAGCTCGCTGAGGTCGAATGGCGCGGAGTTGGTCTTCGCAATGGAGCCGAGCAAGATGTTGACCTCGTCAACTCGGATGGGCTGGAAGGAAAGCACCCTCTTGGCGCTGAGTAGCTCCATAACCGCGATCTTCCTCACCTCCCTCCAGTACTCTCCGTAGGGTGCGAAGGCAATGTCGGTGACGTCGTAGCTTGTCTGCCTAGTCACACGCCTCACGGCCCTCGACCCGAACGTGATGTCGTGGGTCTTGATCACCTCGCGGGTCAGGTCGGGAGAGGAGATGACGAGGGTGGAAACGGAGCCGAGCTTGAGGAGCATGAGGTCTCCGTATTGTTGAGAGAGCTTGTGGAGGGTTCGGTGAAGTGGGTTACCGAGCTGGTGGAGGTTTCCTATGAGTGGAAGCTTTGGAGGGCCAGGTGGAAGAAGCCTTTTGGTTTGCTTTCTTCCTCTTTTTATAAAAAAGAATAATAGGGAAGTGAAGGCCAGGAGGGCATAGAAGATGATGAGCTGCGAGTTCATAATGGAAGTTGGATTCCAAATCTACTAGAATTGACTTTCCGGGGTTTCTTTTCCAATGTTGGTCGTGAAATGAATTTTTTGGTTTCCGAGGGATAGAAGATTGGTTGGGTTTTGGAATTGGGAGAAAACCTTGGAATATATAGGTGACGAGCCGTTGACATTTTGACCAAGTAAGCTTCGGAGCGCGTAATTCTAAGTTTGCGATTATTAAATCGTTCTAGATCAATTCCGTTTCTGGCGGGCTTTGACAAGTAGGGGCGGAAAGTGGTATTACACACGGAGAATATTATTGTTAAATTATAACAAAATGTCTGAAACATGACTACATGAGCGAGCTGGTAGTGACCTTCTTAAATCTTGGACTCTTAGTTCCACTGTTCACACCATGACGACTCTTTTTTCAACTCTTCTTTCAGTTTACAATTCGATCCCAATTCTAAGAAAACGAAATTCTTTTCTACCAAAAACGACAATTGGAAATTTTCACGAATAAAAAAAGTACAAAATTTGTTAAAATGTAATCCATGTTCAATTTATAATGTGATTTACACGATTCGTTTCTTTCTCCTAAATATATTGCATGATTGACCGTACACATATTTTTCTTTTTAATATAAATCTAAAACAATAAATTTTCTCCATAGATTTACTATCTTGATGTTTATAGTGTGTACCATTGTTTACCGGAAAATTAATTGTTTATATCTTCAAATTTTATTTGTAGGGAGGGGTTCACGAGGCATTTTTTTCATTGTTTATTGAATGGGTAGCGAAAAAAATCATTTTTTTTTTGTTTAATATTTTGCGCATGTGTGGTGTCCTTCTCTCTTATATGTTGGAATATTGTTACAAGATGGGGCTGTTGAGGATACGACGACGAAGAAAGTCAGCAGCTGCTAGCTGTTAGTTTCTGCGCGCAGATATTTTTTTTAACTCAGATATGTCCACGTGACACGCGTGTGGGACTGAGGGTAACTTAGTCTTTTGTTCCATACGGTGTCGTTTTGATTCTGTTTTGTACGCCAACTAGTGCGACGTCGTTTAGTTTTGTTTCTCAAGTGTAAATAGCTGAAATATGGACTGTTATTAACACGTGAAATGAAATAAAGAAGCGAGGTGGTTATTTTGCCCTTTCTATCTTCCGGAGTTTCTTTCTCACTTCAAGCTTGAGCTCGAGCTTCCATGGCGTTTGAAGCTTAACCTCTTACTCTTCACTCGTTTGATATGATATCATAGTTTCTAGGCACGAGTCAAGCCTAGTAGTGTCCTGGATTTGTCACCTCAAAGCTTTTGGAAGTCCTCATGGACGGGTGAACACCGAACATCGAAAGCCCTCGCCCGACGATCTCCAATCAGCCGATCAACATATCTCCTCCTTCGCTAGCTCATCGTGTTCTTTCTCCATGCTCAGGTTGCTGTTGCGACACTACTTCTCTATTATATCTTCACCCTAGTGAAACACCATTGAGAGGACTTGTCACAAACTGTTGAACAATAATAATTATCATAATTGGAGCAAGTACATGAAGCATGCACTAAATTTTAAGAAAAAATGATTGATTGTAGACAGAATATTTAAAGCACATGATTTTGAGGATGTTGAGTACATAAGAGTGAAAATCTTGCAATATTATGATCGTTAGTTAATTTATAGCCTCCACTATCAAACCATCGACTGTATATTATATTAATATATTTGAAACAACTATCGAAGTCTGGATAGACTTGAAAGAGCATTTTGGTACTGTTAATTCTATTCAGATTGTTCGATTGCAAATGTAGTTGTGTACTTTGAAATAAAGAACACTCTCAATTTGAGAGTATTTTACTTCTTTTCACAATTTGTGAGATCAGTTCACACAATATAGGCGAGCCATCTTGGGTAAATGTATTAACAAAAAAGTAGTTTTAATTATGCAGCCGTGAAAACTACTATAGAATTGTTGGGCTTGGGGTAATTATGCACCCATTATTGTGCCATTTAAAGCACAAGCCCATTTGAAAGTTTTTTTTGGGCTAGTCCAACATCCTTTTGGTGAGTGGCAAAACTACTAATGTAGCCTTGCCATGTATTGCTTACTCACCCCTATGGGGTAAGGTGGCAAAGCTTTGGGTCTCTTATAAAAAGGAGAAGGAAGCAGGTGACCAAGAGGTAATTCGACCAGACATATCCACTCAGAGGGAAAAAATTCATTTTAGTCCCTATAGGTCTTAGAACTTGTGCAGCAAGGCCATTCGTAGAAATTCGTTCACATATCTGATTCGTTCGTGATCATGAACTGATCGATAACAACATCTCGTCGTGGCGGTCATGCAGAAGCACACTACAACAAGTAAGCATTGCTTTAATTAATGTAGTAGCCCATTGATTATAAGGGATTAACGAGCGATTATGCATTAATCGCACGAGAAATCCTTCAATTGGTATCAGAGCAAGCTTAGGTATTAATCTGATTGTTGTCTGATTTTTGGAATCAAGTTTAATTGTGATTATTTGATCTAAAAATTGTGTTTAATGTCAATTTTGGTGTAAATTACATTCTGTTGCCCTTAATTATAATTAGATTTATAACTTATGGACTGAATTGAAATTTGGTTTTCACGCGGGTGAAGGAATTGTCTTTTTTCCCGCATGTATGAGAACTTTGGTACCGAATAGAAGTTTGTTTTCGCGGCTGATGTGGCCCATCCTTGTGCTGAAAACGCGTGAAGTCTTTGGGATTAATTTGTAATTTTGCCAATTTCCCCAATCTCAGAGAACCCTAAAAAATCGCATTTTTCCCCAAATCAATCTCTCAATCAACCCGACTTATTCTGATGTTTTTGCGACTTGTAACAAGTAAGAATCGATCACCGGCGAACATCCGACATTGTGTCATCATGATTTTTCCCATTTTCATCGTCGAAGTTAGATTTCCAATGAGTTTCAAGTCACGATATCAGGATGGGGAGCTCCTTGACAAAGCCGAACAAAGGAGCAATATACCTCGAGAACGGTACCATCGTGTTTGGGATACGATGGCAAGTCAAGCTCGACCAATTTTGGCCACTGACTTGCCACCGTGAGTGCGCGGTCGAAAAGGTGCCCATAGGTCTTCTCTTCAGATTTAGGGAGAGAGAAAACGAGAGAGAGAGAGAAAGAGAAAGAGAAAGGGGAGAAGAAAATGAGAGGGGCAAAATTGTAATTTTGTGATTTTTGGCAAATTATTTATACCCTGGGTCGATTTCAAATTAAACGAGTCAAATTGGTTTAATGGTTCGACTCACTCGATTTTGGTTCAATT
>SOPF01030273.1:0-23453 GCA_012979155.1 Hypericum perforatum
GAAGAATATTGATAATTTGAAGGTTATACCATTAACTAGAGAATGCAGTGAGGTGTTGAATCATGGTCTTCCTCAGAAAATGAAAGATCCCGGTAGCTTCACCATTTTGTGCACTATTGGAGGTCAATTATTCGAGAAGATATTGATTGATCTTGGTTCCAGCATCAACCTTATGGCATTTTCAGTATTTCAAAAGCTTGGATTGGGAGATATTCAACCTGCATCAATAGTCCTTCAGCTTGAAGATAGATCAATGGTTATGCCAATGGGGATTGCGGAGAATGTGCTAGTCAAGGTGGACACCTTAATCTTTCCAGTCGACTTCGTTGTCATGGAAATGGAAGAAGATCGTGATATACCACTCCTCCTTGGTCGTCCATTCCTGGCCACTGAGAAGACAATCATTGATGTGGAAAAGGGAGAATTGTGGTTTAAGAATCATGATGATGAGGTCATTCTCAACGTGTTCGAAGCAGCTAAGCACGTTACCATAAAAGATGATTGCCACAAAATCAATATTATTGATGAACTGACAATTCATCACTATAAAGAATAGCATGACACAAGTCAACCAACAGCAGTGCAATAAATTGAAAAGGAGATGGAAGGCCCCGATATTGAAGAACAAGTGTCATCTGAGCCAAGCAATATACCGTGGCCGAGGTTGTCACAAAACTGGAGTGTGAACCACCACCAAGACACTTAAGGTACACTTGCTTGAGTAGAGATATTTAACTGCCTAATATTATATCTACATATCCTACTCCCAAGTAGGTGGAACAACTACCAAGAGTTCGAATAAAAAGTGATGACACTAAGTTGGTCCCTGAAGTCAACAAAGAACACTTGGAGGAAAACCTGACCTATCATATTGATTTACATAAATCACAGGTGGAACTCAAAGACCCAGGTGCTCAGTAATTCATCCTGACCGTTAAGCTAATGATGTTAACTTAGAACAACATACTTCTCTTTCACTCAATTTTATTTTTTAAATTTTATGTCACTCGTCCGAGTTTCTCTGAGTTTGTGAGTTTCTAGGGAAATGTATAAATGGTTACCCTCGAAAAATATGTCGTTTTATTAATCTTACAGATCAACACCTTATCCAGGAGCAAAACACAAGGGTGGAGCAGAGATTTACCCCAGCATACATTGGTGTCCCAGCGTACGCTGGCCAAGTTTGGAAGAAAAACGTGCAATTGGGTAGAATAAGACCCCAGCATACGTTGGCTTCCCAACGTACGCTGGCCCTCGGGAATTCAGGGTTAAAACCCTGCATCCCCCTTCTTCCTCCTTCACTTTCTCCTCCTTTCAAATTTCCTCCAATTCCCTCCAAGAACAAAAACTCCCTAATCCAAATTTGTTTTGCAGATTCCAACTTCATCTGGCAACAAAATCACGATCCGACGACTAGGTTTTGTTCCCCTTGCAAAGGCCTTCAATTTGATCCAACAAATTCAACATGGGCAAGACTCACACAGCCAAGCGTCACCGGGGTGCCTCCTCTACGGAAGAAGGCTCGAGCTCACGTCCACCTCGGCTGGTCAACCTTACAGAGAGGTATGATGCTCCTTTTACCATCTGTGAAGAGTCTGAGGGTGAAAGATTCCATAAGTTTAGAAATTGCTGTTTCATTATCTATCAATTGATTGGATGGAATGAGATGCATCGGGCTGGGTGTGATCATGAACTATGGGAAGCCATAGTCGATCTAGGTTGGGAGTTCTTTACTGACAGGGTCGTTCAGATTAATACTACTGCTGTGATCGAATTTTATAGCACTGTGGTTGTTGCTCTGAATAACTCTTCATTTATAGCACGTGTACATGGCATGACGATAACTATAAATAAAGAGGTATTGCATGAACTGATAGGAATTAAGTGTAGGGGAGGGTCTATTCTAGATTTTGACACTGATGCCGCTGCACACAGCGTATGGTAGGCCCTAATGGGTTTAGCTCGCTATAAGACTCAATCCCCCTGCGTAGTTATTAGAGAATTCCACTGGTGTGTCTTGCATTGATTTATGGTTGCATGCTTTAGTGGCCAATTTGAGAATAGTAAGGTCATACGGACCCAACTTTATGCTTTAGCTTGTGCACAGCACCAACGCCCGTTTAACACATTTGCATTAATTATTGATGTGATTAAACGAATATTGGAATTGCCTAACTCGCGATGGCTAGGGCTTGGCCATATTGTTGTTGTGCTTATCCGTAAGTTTGTTACAGATCCACCATTGCCAGAAAGCACATTAGGACCATCAGTCATTGATCGGGACTAGCTGGTCAAATGAAACCTAATGTCTAAGACGGGCACAGTTGAGCACAATACCAGAGTTTATATAGTCACTCCGTATGCAGAGTGTGAGGGTGTCAGGAGGCGCTTACAAGAAGAGGAGAATGTCCAAGTTCTAGAGCAGCAAGTGGACATCAACAACCTTGCTCAGTGAATCAGCGATCAGGAGATCGAAGTGTGAAGCAATGCAGCTGACCAGGCAGCTCACTGGCAGCAATATCAGGAGGACCAGGCCTTCAATTGCGCTCAATGGGAATGGCTCCGGAACCACCTCCAACCTTCACCGGACCAGTGATCACAAGCTTCTTCTTCTCCTTATTCTTGTTTAGTTTTTGTTTTTAATTGTTTTGTTATGTTTGTTTTCATCTTTTGATTATGCATGTTTATCACCACATTGAGGACAATGTGTCTTCTAAGTGTGGGGGTGCATTGTACGTATTTTGTGTTTTTGATTGAAGTGTGTTAGAGTCTGTTGCATATGATGAAAAATCCTTGGAAATTTTGAACTTTTTGTCATAAGAAAAACTCCATATCATGCATTCAACACTCTTGAGCAAAGTGAATTTTAAGATATAAGCAATTATATCCTCGATCATTTAGGCTAGTCGTTACACCCGGTAGACTAGACTAGAGAATTAACGAGTGACCTTGTGAGATTTTTGAGTCGATGACGAGGACAACCAGTTCTTATTTCATTCATGAGGTGTGTGCATAGTTTGAGCAATGAGAGTGTTAGAAGATTACCTTGCATAACTCAATGAGGTAGAGAGTGCCGAGGGCCATTTTGTCATAAGCCTAGAGCCTTAGAGCCAAAAACCCACTATTATCCATTGCATAACCCCATTGAGCATAAGCTTATTTCTTAAATTACTAGTTGAAACCTATAATATGAGCCGAATCTCATCACCCCACCTACCTTTAACTACTTAGTCCGAGGGATTAGGATATCATTGGGGAATATTTTGTAAGGGTTCATCTAGTAGTATAACTTGGGGGATTTCTTGTACATACATTGGGATGAAAATGGGTAGAATCGAGGCTAATGACCAAGAGTCGGGATAAGTTGCTAAGTAATAATGCAAAATTGGAATAGAAAAGAAAAACAAGAGAAACAAGAAAAACAAAAGAAAAGAAAGAAAAAGATAAGAAATTATCTTGAGGAAAGTGAGAAAAGTGAAAAGAAGAAATCAAAGGAAAAGTGGAAAGTTGGAAAGAAAAAGGCACAAGTAAAAGTAAGCAACTTATCCCGCTCTTTTTGGTTCTTTAGGATGTGGGTAATTTGGGTTAAGTGTATATGCATAATAAGGTGAGATATTTAGTTTAGTCGAGAGTTAGCTTTCTATGTAATCCTCGGATTAGGTAGTTTAGCCATCACCGCTACACTTTTATCTGCCCACCTTTACCTTTAGCCCCATTACAACCCAATATAAGTCCTTCCTATGGCATGATCTACTTTGTTTCGAGTGTGTTTTGGTATGAAGTTTAACATTTTTAGACCTTGAATGTGCACACGAGAGTAGGATAGTTGACCACCATACACTTGTGAGTTCAAATCAATCCTATCCTACGAGTGGTTAACTCTCTAATCTGGAACACCAGGTGTGAAAACTCGATTAAATGATTGAGGGTATAATTACCTATGGATTTTGTATTCATAATGCTCAAGGGTGTGATGTGTGTGATTGTGGGGATGATCTTGTGATGAATGTTTGAATTCTGATGGCACCATTTGTTAGTTTTCTGATGCACTTTGCTTGAGGACACATGTACTTAATTAGTCCAATTAGACTCCTATTGTGATTGGAATGTCAACTGCTGGTCATAATAAGAATGTAATCGTTGATATTATCCAAGAATGTAATCGTTGATATTATCCTAATTAGAGAAGGAAACTATGTAATTGGGTGTAACCCTACATGTACACAAATATATACCGATTTGTATATACACTGATTTGGCTAATGAGAAAGTAGCGAAGTTCATTCTGCATATTGGTTTTTTACATGGTATCATAGCTTTAGGTCATCAATTCCCGAAATATATCTGATTCCAGCACCACAACTCCCAATTCTGGAAGCACAAACCGGATGGATCTCCCCGCAAGTGGCCTGATTGACACCATGTCGCCTTATTATCTCCATCCGTCAGATGGACAAAGTCAGGTGCACATCGTGGATCATCTAACTGAAGGGAACTATGGAGAGTGGCTCAATGATATGAGCACTGTTCTTTATGCAAAGAACAAGTTTGGGTTCGTCGATGGATCTATCCCCAGACCACAAGCAATATCGGATGATCTCAAGTATTGGGTTCGAGCTGATGGGATGGTGCACGGATGGTTGAAATTGGTGATGGATAGAGAAGTTCAGAGCAGTGTACAAAGTGCTCTCATAGCCCATAAGATCTGGGTCGACCTTTCTGAGCGATTTGGCAAAGGAAGTACACTCCGTGCCTTTGAATTACGACGTGCAATCGCCAATCTACGCCAAGATAATTTGTCTATTTTTGCATATTACACGAAATTGAAGTGTTTTTGGGATGAGATAAATGACATCACTCCTTCACCTATTTGCTCCTACAATGGTTGCACATGCAACCTAAAGAAATAGGTCACCGAGACACGTAAGAAGGAGCATCTCTACAATTTTCTTATAGGTCTGGATGATAGTTTTGCAACCTTGAAGACACAGATCCTCAACACTCAACCAGTGCCTAGCATTGGCGTCGCTTATCACTTGGTTTTGGAAGATGAGCAACAACAAAATATCTTAGCTGCTCATCATTCCAATGTTGAATCAGCAGCCTTTCAGGCCAAGAACTAAGCGTATCAAGGAGGGCATGTTGCACAAAAGGGGGAAAGACTGAAGTGCATGTAGTGCTCCAAGGTTTGACATCTTGAAGCATCATGTTTCGAGATAATCGGTTACCTCTTGATTGGAGAAAACCAAACAATGGAGGCAATCCCACTACTGGATGCAATTTTAATTCAAATTGATCACAATCTGGTGTGACCAATCGCAATAACCAGAGAACCTATGAGACTAATTAATACCACCACGAGCTGCATAGGTCTCTAATTAAGAAGAACAAGTTGCCACTGGTCTCATACAAGAGCAAATTAATGCACTCCTTCAATAACTTGCTGGCTACACTCATAATCTGTAGCTACCTCTGATCGGGTCCAACCAAGATTCATCCATCAACATGGCTGGTAAGATCAGTTTTAATCAACCTTAGATCATTGACTCAGGGATACTAATCATATCATATGTAGTCGTGCTTACTTAATGAGCATACTAATATTAATCATCCTCTAGTCAAGATTCCTAATGGTGATGAGATTTCTGTCACTAGTATGGAGATGCTCATATGAATTTGAAGATTCTTTTAAATAACATCCTACATATTCCTTTATTCCACTGCAATCTATTACCAATAAGAAAATTGACAAGGGATCTCAATTTCTTAGTAATCTTTTATGATGATCGATGTGTGATTCAGGAATCAACCTCGAGGAACCTGATTGGGCTAGATAAGCAACAAGATGGCATATACTATTTTGAGAATATGGAGAAAGAGATGGTGTTATCAGCCAGATCAAACCTTGATGTACATAGGTGGCATTGTCGACTTGGATATATTCCTCTTGATAGAATGAAACACATTAGTTTATTTAGTAATTTGGATATTATTACAATTTTGAGACATTGTGATTCTTGTTTACGAGCAAAATAGACTCGTCTACCATTTCCTACAAGTAATATTAAAACTTTTGGTTGTTTTGATTTACTTCATTATGATATTTGGGGTCTATATTGGACTACCTCAACAATCGAGGCTCATTTCTTGATAGTCGTTGATGATTTCAGTATAGGAACGTGGACATTCCGTATGAAATTTAAATCGGAAGTTGGGAAAATTTTGAAGAACTTTTGTACCATGATCACTAATCAATTTGGGAAGCATATCAAAGGGATTTTATCTGACAACGGAATAGATTTTGGGTCCAATGAGATGAAATGTTATTATCAAGAGCAGGGCACTGTCTGGCAGACATCTTGTGCTTACACCCCTCAACAAAATAGGGCTGTTGAGCACAGGCATCGTCATGTTTTCGAGGTTGCTCGTGCATTACAATTTGAGGGTAATCTCCTAATTCGTTTTTGGGGGAGTGCATACAAGTAACTACCTACATTATCAATCGATTGCCATCACGTGCCATCTAAAGTAAGATACCATACGAAGTGATCTTTGGACTATTAGCTGATTATAATCATCTTTGGACTTTCGGTTGCCTTGCCTACATGTATATCACACAAGAACAGATAAGTTTGATGAGCAAGGTCTTCCTTGTATCTTCCTTGGATATGCTTTCAATAAAAAAGATTACAAATTGTATGACCTACAGAGTCACAAAATCCAAGTGTCACGATATGTCATTTTTATCGAAGATGTCTTTCCCCTTTGCAGTAGAAAAGAACCTTCACTAATTATCACTAATGAATTGGCTAGGACTACATCCCCTATCTATGATGAATCAGCTCTAGTTCAAGCACGTAGTGATCTTAGTCCTCACCAATCTCTGGTTCAAGCACATAGTGATCCTAGTCCTCACCAATTAGATGATAATTCTCCAATTGAAATACTAATCCACGAAACTGTTGAGGTTGTGAACTTACCCACAGTTGATTCATCTTCAATTAGTCCATCTACTGATCCAATTGGGCCTGCTCCCCATCGCAGCGAATAAAATTAGCAAGTTCCATCGTACCTTGGTGATTACCAAGTCAGCCTCCCTCCTTCACTCATTCTGATATTTGATCAATTGCCCAGTAATTTGGGTTGTGTAACATCCCATCCTCTGACTCAATTTCTCAGTTATAAGAAGTTTTCACGTACTCATCAAGTTTACTTAAGTGCACTAAGTTCTCAGGTGGAGCCTTGATTTACAGTTATGCAGAAAGAAATCTTTGCTCTTTAGTCAAATAGTACCTGGATACTCATAAAACTTCCCCTAGGGAAGAATACCGTGGACTCTAAATGGGTCTACAAAATTAAGTTCAATTCAGATATGATTGTAGCATGTGGATTCAAGCAGATTGAAGGTATCGACTACCATAAAACCTTTGCTTCAGTTGCCAGGATTATTTCCATTTGATGCTTACTCGCTCTGGCTATTAATAGAGGTTGGTACATATATCAATTGGATGTGGATAATACCTTTTTACATGGTGACTTGATTGAGGAGGTGTACATGAAGGTTCTTCCAGTCTTTGCAATTCCTAATAATTCTCGAGTTTGTTGATTAAAGAAATCTTTGTATGGATTGAAGTAGGCATCACATTCTTGGTATAGCAAATTGACCAAGTTCCTCTTGTAATTGGGTTTTCAGTGATCTAAGGTAGATCATGCCATGTTTACTTTTTGACAAGGCATATGAGTTATTGTTCTTTTGGTGTATGTTGATGACATCATACTTGTTGGTGATCACACTTCTATGCTATAGTCAATAAAAGGACACCTTCGCAGTCAGTTTAGAATAAAAGATATTGGTTCCTTAAAGTACTTTTTGGGTATCAAAGCAGCGACAATATCCAAGGGTCTTGTACTCAGTCAGCAGAAATATACCATTGATATCTTTTGGAAATATGGAAAGATGCATGCTAAATTGTGTATGTTTCTAATTGAGCAGAATCATCATCTGCACGATGATCCTAATTTGACTACGGATGCATCCCAATACTGTCAATTAATTGGGAAATTGATGTATTTGATCATCACATGCCCCAACATTGCCTATACTATGAACATCCTTAGCCAATTTGTGGCCAAGTTGAGCTGCACTCATGTTCAAGTTGCTGATCGGGTCTTTCAATATCTTAAAGCAACTCTTGGAAAGGAATTCTCCACGATCCTAATTTTGAGTTAACAGCTTATTGTGATGCTGATTAGGGAGGGTGCCCAATGACTAAATACTCTCAGACAGGTTATCTCATGTTATTTGGTGGTTCTCCCATTTCTTGGCAAACTAAGAAACAATCTATAGTAGCACGATCGTCTGCTGAGGCTGAGTACAGTGCTATGGCAATTGTAGCTAGTGAAATCTTGTGGTTTCAATAGTTCCTATCTGATTTGGGCATCTCTTTTCCGTATGCTACACCACTCTTCTACGATAATCAAGCTGCATTGCACATCACCTTAAATATAGTCTACCATGAGCATACTAAACACGTGGAGATGGATTGTTACAAGATCTCGACTAATGTTCAATTAATGGGTATCTTTACTAAGGCACTTGGTCAAGACCAATTACAGAGTCTGGTTCTCAAGTTGGGCGTTATCAACTTGCACGCTCCAACTTGAGAGAGTATTAGAGTTGGTCATCGATTGTAATTAGTTATCACATGTAATTAATTAGTCCAATTAGACTCCTATTATGATTAGAATGTCAACTACTAGTCACAATAGGAATGTAATCGTTGATAGTATCCTAATTAGAGCAGGAAACTATGTAATTAGGTGTAACCCTACATGTACACATATATACGCCAATTTGGCTAATGAGAAAGTAGCGAAGTTCATTCCGCATATTGGTATTCTACATCTGTATTAGCTTTGATTATCAATAACATGAGGAGAGATAAAGAAGCCTAAGCAGAACCTGAATCAAGATCAAGCAAAGTTGGAACAGAGAGCGCACAAGGAAAGACAAACATAAATAGATAGCCTAAAAGAACAATAAGTAATATAACTATTGGGTAGAATCACTCTTCCATTACCCAGCTAACATCATAGTAATTGGAGAGGCCTTCTCCTTGACAATCTCCCATCCATGTCGGGTCTCTCGACTCGAGGGAATTAATGTTGAAATTAATTTAACTTGGAGGAGAGGGAGGAAGGTGGGATTTTACCATTGCCATCCATGTGAGAATCTCTGATCCATGTCAGTTTTTTACATAATTTCGTTGGAGTTATTATAGAGTAAACACTTTACTTTAAAAGAAAATTGACAAATAATTTTTTTGTGAATTTTAGTTAAATTAAAATAACTTTGTACTAATATTATTAGTTTCGATTTTGAAAATGGGATGTTCAATAGACTGCGAGTTCTGTTGTAAGAGCAATAAGATCAAACATATAGTAACAACACTGAGATATTCCGAAAGAGCAATTACGACAAAAACCCTCAAATTTCCTTCGAAAGAAAAGGTAAGTTGAGTTGGCATCATTAAAACCTCACAAATGGTTTGTATGCCCTTCCACAATATTTTTTTACTTTCAAGCTTCTTGGAATTTATAATTTGTAAACATACAAGGATAATTGCCCTCAGTCCTTTCGTGTTTGCAAAAATTAGCGATTCAATCCTTCAATTTTTTTACTTCATATTTAAGGCTTCAAGTTTGTGAAAAGGGTATTATTTAACCCCTATCGCTGGAATCGGCTGTTTTCTCCGGCGAACTTGGACGTAAGTTTACTAAAATGCCCTGTCTTTTAAAAAATAATTTAAACCCTTTTTTAATAAAAAAAAGACTCAGCCCTCTCCTTCCTTAGAAAACCCCCTTCTCAATCTTCTTCCTCATCATCCCAACATTTTTCCTCTTCTTCGTCACTCTTTCACCCCCATATTCTGCATTATTTCCCCAATTTTTGACCCCAATTCGACTCTCTCTCAAAAATCTGGAAAACTCGGAGGTTCAATAACCTGAAGGTAGTCTCAGCCTGGGACCTGGGACCCATGACTCTGGTCTCGTCTTTCTTCTCCTTCGTAGACACTCTCTCCAACTTCAACTAGTTCTCTCAACTACTGGCCAGTGTTATGGCATCTCTAAGACTCTAGCTTTACGTCGATATGAGCTACTTAAATGGCAGTTCAGCCTCTAATGGTGCTAGAGAGAGTGGAAATAGCGATGGGAAGAGTGGAGATATTGATGGGTTTCTAAGGTTTAGACAGAGTAGGCCTATGAGCTTGGCTCTTGGTCCTAAGTCTCCTCTCTTCACTATTTCTCCTAGGTTGATGAGCCCTTTTGGGTTATTTAGTCCTAGGGGGTTCTTCTCTCCTCAGGTAATTAATTTGAATCAGAATTTGGTTTTTTTAGGTGCTTTTGTGGATAAGTTATCCTATGTGAACTTGTGTAATTGGTTTCCTTTTCATGAGATTTTCCATCTTGAATTGTTGTTTTGGTTGGTGAAATTGGCCAGGAGGCACTAGATTTGGATTGTGAAATTAGGAGATTGGGAGTTTTGCATTTGGTCAAATATTTGACTTTTAAGGAAAATTTAAACAACTTGGTGATGAGGTCATTGAAGACGAATTCCAGAATGTTGGGATGATGAGGAAAAAGATGGAGAAGGATGTTTTTTTTAAAGACAAGGGTATTTTAGTAAACCACGTTAAAGTTCGCTAGAGAAAACAATCGATTCCGATGACAGGAGTTAAATGATATCATGTTCACAAATTTGAAGGACTAAATATGAAGTAAAAAAATAGAGGAGTTGAATCAATAATTTTCGCAAACACGAAGAAACTAAGGACAATTATCCCTACAAGAAAATACACAACACAAATACCATAAACAAAACTTATAAAAAATCATAAAAGAAAAGTAGGCTAGGCCCAGGACATGCGTGACACAAAAACTAAAAAAGGGACACGAACTCTAGCTTAAATATATAAATGCCAGGAGATAACTTGGTAAAAATTGACTTCATTATTTTGCGAATCGATTGAATTACGAGTCAAAAAACCACTTTATTTTATCAATATGTTTATGAAAGGCAAACCAACAATTGGGCCTAAGCTGCAGAGTCCCAGTCAGGGCACTCCTGGGCCCACTTCAGCTTCACGAACAACTTCGAAAATCGAAACAATCTAACAGCAGAACGGTGCGTTTCCAACCACGTGTCCGCTTCACATCTTTGACTCGACACGTAGACCCAGCACAACTCGCCACCTCCCTCCACGTGTCCAAACGCCAAGTACACACCCTAAAATATTATTACCGCCAAACCTCGTACCTCCTCCCTTCAATACTATGCTCTCTCGAGCAATAGCAACAGCCAGAGTTCTTACACTTGCGGTTCCGACGTTGAAGAGTCAGTCATCGGCGGTTGCGAGTTGCGGAGCGGCTTTTCGAGGCAGTAAAGGGTTCAGAAGAATGACTACAGAGGGGCAGAAGTTCCCTCCGCAGAGGCAGGAGAGGCAGCCTGGGAAGGAGCACGTCATGGAGCCTTCCCCTCAGTTTGCTAGCTCGGATTACAAACCTTCCAATAAGCTTCGGGTATGCTTAACTAATTAATCAGTATATGTTCCATAAATATTGTTTCAGCTTCTTTTTAAAACTAAATACATATATTTTTTAATATATATTTTACTAGATACTGTGTGCTAGATTAATTTGTTTGCTAGTTCTTATATTATTATTTGTGTTCTAAATTGTATTCAAATATCCAAATGTCTAATCGTCTATCAATTCAAAATATTTTGATATTATTAGTTTGAGTCACACTTTTTTTGTTATTTTCTAAATTGTATTTAAATGATCCTTGATATCTATTTACGTATTTATTTATAAGAATTTCAATTTTAATATTTTTAGAAAAAAAGTAAATACCTATTATGTACCTAGTATTTTTCTCTTTTTTTAAAAGTAAGTTACACCCAAGTGCATACATTATTAGTATATTTCGTCAATTCTGGTTAAGCGTGTTTGGCCCAATGTATTTTTCTCTCGTCACATTGGTATCACTTAAAAAAAATAAAACAATGAATTAAATGAGAATCAACACAATATGAAATACGTGTGATGTACAATTTGGAATTCATTTGTCCATATTTAAATTTATGTGTGAAAAATATATTTTTATTTTTTGTAGGGAAAGGTGGCGTTGGTGACGGGAGGCGATTCAGGGATAGGGAGAGCGGTGTGCCAAGCTTTTGCTCAAGAGGGGGCGACGGTGGCCTTCACCTACGTGAAGTCCCAAGAAGAGAGAGATGCCCAGGAGACCATCGAGATACTTAAGAAAGCCAAGACCCCGGACGCTAGGGACCCCATTGCGGTGGCAGCTGATCTAGGCTACGACGGGAACTGCAAGAAGGTGGTCGAGGAGGTGGTCAACGCGTTTGGACGCATTGACATCCTCGTCAACAATGCTGCAGAGCAGTACGAGAACCAGTCGGTCGAGGAGATCGATGAGGCGAGGCTCGAAAGGGTGTTCAGGACTAACATTTTCTCTTACTTCTTCGTGACGAGGTTTATTGAGCATCTTTAATTCCTGAATTGTCATCATCATACATTTATAGAACTGAAAACAAAGCATGTCGTATCAAGAACATTTCATTGATACAAATTGTCTCCAAACCTTATTTATTTGAACTCATGATTCATTTTTGCGTTGGTTGTTCGTGGAGGCATGCGTTGAAGCACATGAAGGAAGGCAGCTCGATAATCAACACGACGTCGATCACCGCGTACAAGGGCAACGCCCTGCTGCTGGACTACACCGCGACCAAAGGTGCGATCGTGGCTTTCACCAGAGGGCTGGCTCTCCAGCTTGTGGAGAAAGGGATAAGGGTCAACGGCGTGGCTCCGGGGCCCATCTGGACGCCATTGATCCCGTCTTCCTTCGGTGAAGAGAAGGTCAAAACTTTTGGGCAGGAAGTTCCAATGAAGAGGGCCGGGCAGCCGGTAGAAGTCGCTCCTTCTTACGTCTTCCTCGCGTGTAACCATTGCTCCTCCTACATGTCGGGCCAGGTCCTTCACCCCAATGGTCAGTATATACTTCCTTTGTCCGATTTGTAAAATAACTAGTTCCGATTTTGAATTGTGTAAATTCGAATTTGTAACAATTTTATTTTTGGTTTCCAGGTGGAGCGATCGTTAACGCTTGATCATGCTAACAGATGGGGTCCGATCTCGTGCTGTCGTAGAGCTTGAACTTCGTAGTTTTGTGTTGGCGTTGGAAATGTGTGCGAATGTCATTTCCTTTGCACGTATGATGGGTATATAAATAAATGTCTCCAAGCTAGGTTTCAAGGCATGAAGTCTCTCTGTAAAATAAATGTTCTACTCGGAATAATACAGTTTTTACTTTTGCAAATGCCATCTATAATTTCAACTAATGTTTGAGAGTTATTGGAGACAAATTGTTGTCGACAGATGACGATGAGCTGCCGCATGTCAAATGATCCCCAACCATGGGGCCGTTTACACCGTGAGAGTTTATTGTTCGATTCTTCAAAAACTCGGACTTCTTTTTATGATCGATACAGAGCATGTAGTCGTTACAACCTATCGTCATTCGAACAGAACGAAGCACATGCTTCATAGATTGATCATGAAAACCTGTATTAGCTTGATTATCAATAAAATCAGGAGATAAAAGAAGCTTAAGCAGAACCTGAAATTAAGATCAAGCAAAGTTGGAATAGATAGCGCATGAGGAAAGACTAAACATAAATAGATAGCCTAAAAGAACAACAGGCAATATAGCTGCCGCGTAGAATCACTCTTCCATTACCTAGCTAACATCATAGTAATTGGAGAGTTCTCCTTGACAATCTCTGATCCATGTCGGGTCTCTCGACTCGGGGGAATTGATGTAGAAATCGATTTAACTTGGAGGAGAGGGAGGAAGGTGGGATTTTGCCATTGCCACCCATGTGACTATTCCGATTGCAAGAATTATCCATCCGCCTATGTCGTACTTCAGGTCGCTGTTGCCTTTCTTCTTCTTCTTTGAAGCCTAAAGCACGAAAAGAAAGGGAAAAAATAATACATCTTCCATTAACACACTGTTCGATAATGTTGAGAAAAGCACAGAAACACAATGCAAAGTAAAGATAACTGAGTTGGCCATCAAAAACTGGATTATTACAACAACGCCAATAGAGATTCCAAAAGAAGGAAGAAAGGTTGATATCTTCTGCAATCCAACATAAAGAGGCTCAAAGCAACCACCTTTGACACAAGATAATGATGCTGAAGGCATTTTAGCTGCCAACTAATGCAAACTTGGGCTTTGATCTTTCAACCGACATGACAGGAATGAAAAGGGGAAAGCTTCGAGAGAAAACGTTTGGAGTTTAATCAACCATTCAGTTGTTCAGGTTCTTTCAGATTTTATCATTTTAGATTGGTCATTTGACATTTTCAAGGACAATTGATTATGGTAAATCTGGGTTTCCAAGGAAAAGCGAGTCGTATCTTGTAACTCAAAAGTAAGCCCGGACTTTCCTGATAGTTTCTAATATCAATGAGATGACTATTGGATTTTGACTACAGAGAGCTGAAACAATGTATGCCCTCAAGAAGCCAAGCAAGATTAAACATCAGAAACAACAAGAGACATTATCTCTAAGCATTGGACTACTTAGTCTCATTCTCACATACTAATTTGAACGACGCGTAACAAACAAAAATTATGCACAGATCATCTGACATGTATCAGCTACAATTGCATACCTTAGCACTAGAGGAAGCTGTGGATCCCACTTCTATTGGCTGTTGGCTCACACCATGCTTATGGATCTCCTTGTGCAACTCAGGGGCCTAAATGGTTGCACAAATATTAGTACGGTTAACGTAACAGAGGTATAGCTAATAATAGTCCACATATGATTCTTGAAAAAAATCCACCCAAGGAAGAATTCCAGGTTCACAAAAATCCAAAGAATAATCATAGACATATCTTCCTAGTCTAACAAAAACAGCCCAAATATGTTGCTGCTCCTACAGCTGATAATGATTTCCATCGATTGTCGAGACCTTACAAGAACAACAAATTAACACATCATCAGCTAAGAATAAGATGCAAAGGATCACTAGTTAAGACAAATATATATTACATGCCTAAGGATCTCTACCACCACTTCCCAAATTGTGGCTAAGGATGACCAAAATCATGAAATATGAATAGCGGAAACAAGGTGTAGAGCATGGAGCACGTACCTTGGAACTGAGTTCCAGAGACTTGCGGTATAGCTCATTGCTGGGATCCTGCACAAGGAACCATAATCAAGAAATAGCCCAACACAGCTTGTCAGTGAAGAGAAACCACCGTATTAGAAAGAGAGAAAAAAAATTAAGAATCACCTGGTCCACAGCTTGTTGAAAATAGATAACCGACTTGTCAAAATAAACTTTGGCCTCATCAAAGTCGGGTGTTAGAAAAGCGTGAGAGGTATGCGCATTCCCAATGCACCAAAGAGTATCAGCCCTTGTGGGGCTTATCAGCAGAGCCTCCTCCAATTTCATAATGGCCTCTGCAATGCAATAAATATCGTCATTCATTAATTTAATACAACCACAAAGCTCTGGAAAAAACAAAACCAACTATATCAATCATTCCAACAGTTGAACAACCATTAATCATCTTGTTTGCCTCAGCCACAGTCTGGAACTGCGACAACTCGAGCAATGCTCCTCCCCATTTGGTGAGATTCTGCAATGACAAAACACCCCGATAAAACCGGTAACTTTATATACGAAGATGAATCAAACTTAAACGAGCAGACACCCTGTACATTAACAGAACTGGAACAGAAAAATTAACCAACTTAGAGAGAGATTTAATGATTGGAATCTTCGCATAACCCAAATTCAATTCCTACCAAAAAAAAAAGATAACCATTCAATTATATTCGAAAATAAATAGGCTCTATTTGTTTCCACAAAATAAATCTCTTGGCTAATTCAGAAAACTAAATCCTAACGAAAAATCTGCATAACTGTTTCTTTGATCGATAATCACCAAAATAATTACATGTTTACAGTATCCGACTAGCGATTAGCCCAAATAATCACATGTTTATTCAACCTAATTTAATTCCACGAATCAAAATACAAGATCAAATCTCGGTTACATAGAGCCTTGACCAAGATAAAATCTTCTCAATTGTTAGAACTTTCGTATCCAACCCAAAACCTTTACATAACGGTTGAGGTAAATTTTCCACACTTATAAACAAGTGAACCACTCTTCCAATGGATACGACATCAAACCCAAAAAGTATTTAAACAACCAAAACAAGCGCAACCTATTTAACCTAAGGGAGGGAGGTAAAGAGAAGAGAGAGAGAAAGAGAGAGAGAGAGAGAGAGAGAGAGAGAGAGAGAGAGAGAGAGGACAGACATCGGCATCGAGAGGGTCCTTGGAGTAGGTGGCTTCGGCGTCTTTACGGGCGACCTCCGTCATCATAAGCCGCTCGAAGTCCTCTTGTGAGAACTCCATCGTCTTTTTCTCCTTCTCTTTCCGGTGAGACGAGGAGAAAAGGGGGAGGGTTTGGGAATTTGGCCTCCTCGGAGTGGAAGAGGAAGAAGAATAGTCACCGCCGTACTGGAGAAAAGTTCGGGTCAGGCGGTTTGGGGTTTTAGGGAAAGCTCCTACGTGCGGAACACGGGACACGTTTGGGTCTTAAGGAAGCCCATGGGCCCAATTGCATCCCGTGGCCTTGTGTTTTCTTAACGTTTTGGGCCCATATATTAAAATCTAAAATCTCTTAACGAAAACTAAAATAATTGATATAAGTTTCTTGATTAACAATTTGTGTGACTGAATCATGGTCGCTATTATGGATGCGTCGAAAACGGCGAGAAGTGAGTTCATCTTTTGAAAAATTATGAAACGTGTACCTGAAAGAGGGGTTCAGTCAAATTTGGTAAAAAAAAAAATTTATGTAATCGAAGTCGAAAGTGTAGTACTATATTGACTCAATGGTATTTTATCGGCTCATGTGGACTATTGACTGAATTATCAATGGACATAAAGACGAAGGAGATTTTATTTTATTTTAAAAGGGCGGAGAAAATCAAACTCCACAAACAGCTGCATTTTGATAAAACTATAGTCCTTCGCGTACAATTCTCAGCAGAATCTACATCTATAGGAATTTCAAAATAACAGAATTTTGTAGGCCATTGGACCCGAAACTTTATTTTTTTAAGGTGGATCCAAATCCTTATCCTTATTCTCTTTTAAAAATAGGATTCGGGCAGGATCATGGTCGATCATCGGGTCTAAGTTACATAAAAATTATTTAATTGAAAACATTAAACCTACAATCTCAAAGTTCACATATATTATAAAATTAAAACACACAATAACGATAAGATTTTTATCTTCATCAAGTTATAATTCTTTCTATGAAAAGAAGAAAATTACATCAAGTCCAAAAGTGTTCTTGAACCTGAATTTAGAGGGCAGAGACTTCTTCCCTACAAGTTGGCTTGTTTAGCTTTGAAGGATTTTTTTTAGGTCATAAAATTTTAGTATGTTTAATTTAGATTTTTTTGGACTTTAAATAAGAAGCTAAAGATGGTATTTTAGGTTATGAAAATTTAGGATATTTAATTTGAAATTTGAAGTTGAAAATATTTAATTAAGAAGTTAAAGTTGAACAGGGTAGCGTGTAATTGGGAAGTTGAAGTTAAATAACATAGCATGTGTTACTGACTTATTACGTATATACTAAAGTATCATATATATAAAAATAATCCGGGTAGGATCCTATAAATCCATATCCATACCCTTATCCTTTATAAAAATTAGGATTCGGACAAGATTCGAATCTAGGATCTGGTCAAAGTCAACGGATCCTAAATCCATCAGATTTAAAATCGGGTAGATCCTTAGGATCCTGGTCCAATTGCCATCCCTATCAGCACATCTCAGCTCAGCATGCTTACGAGTTGTTGGTAACCAGGGCGTGGGGACAATTGTCCCCACTTTAAAAAATTTGTTTAATAATTTGCTATATTTTTAATGTATACATTTAATCAAAATTAGAAATTGACACCATAAAAAAATTAACCAAACTAATAATTTGAAATTAAATTAAAAAAATAAAAAATTGGCCACTTAAATTTTCTGGGTTGGATGTCTAATTGTCTAGGGAGTAATGATAATCTCTTGTATCTGAAATGTCGGCTAACCCCTTCAAAACAAAATGGCGGCTAACGTTTTCAAAATCATTTTTAAATAATGAGGAAGAAGACTGAAACATGCTACTGAAAGAATCTACTAAGACAAAGACGTGCTCTCAAGAACGTAGAAGGGTTAGGATGGGCAATCTACCCCTGTTTATATCACTTTACAAATAAGGATGAAAACGACATTGGTGCATTATAATTGAATGTGAAACAGTGTGGAAAAATGTATTCTTATTGATAATCTTGTTCCGAAACACGGTCAACCGTCAACATTTCAAATAAAATAATTGTAAATAAGCAATAAACATCATGAAAATTGAAGAAGAATATTTTAGAAACAGCAAATCGAAAAAATCTAAAAATTCACCGGCCTAGCTACTACGCGAAGAGGGTTTTTCTTGACCACCACAATACCATTAGCTTCATCCATGTCCACGTCTTCTTCCTTGACACCCTCAGGCAACTCCCAGTCGAAGCAGCATAGAAGGTTGGCTATGGCATTCTCGATCACTACCGCCGAGAAGTTCACCGCGGGACACGCCCGTCGGCCGACTCCGAAGGGGATAAGCTCGTAGTGGCTCCCTCTAAAATCGACCGAGCTCTCCAAGAACCTCTCCGGTCGGAACTCCGAAGGGTCTTCCCACGACTTGGTGTCCATTCCCATGGACAATGCGTTGATGAAGACGGTGGTCTTGGCCGGGATTGTGTAGCCTCGGACCTCGCATTCCTCAACGGTCTCCCTTGGAATGAGTAGCGGAGTTGGTGGATGGAGCCTTAGTGTTTCTTTTATGATCGCCTTGAGGTAGGGTAACTGAGAAAGGTCGGTTTCTTCGACTCTGTTCTTCTTCCCGGAGATGATTTTCCTCACTTCGCCTTGTGCTCTTTTGAGCGATGAAGGGTTTTTCATTAACTCCGCCATTGCCCATATAAGAGTGGCCGAAGTTGTATCTGTCCCGGCAATGAACATGTCCTGAAATAATATAGTTAAAATTGTAAGAGAACAGATGTCTAGAAAAAGATACCGTTAAGAAAGTATCGAATTCGAATTATTACCGAAATCATAGCTTTGACGAAGCTGTCAACTTTGGAGACCAATTTGGTGGGATCTTGCTGTATCCTTAGCATGACATCGACAAGATCCTCGTGTTCAGGTTTGGGACGGGTAGGATCGAGGTGTTCCTGAATAACAATGTCGAAAACCTCGTCGAGTTCGTTTACAATCTTCTCCACTCTCGCGTCAAATCCATTCAACTTATTGATCCATCCCAACGACGGGAAGAAATCAGACAAGAGAATGGTCCCGACCAGGTCCTGTGTCTCCTGGAGCAGCTCCTGCGGGCTCCTCATCCCGTTGCTGCTCTCCTTCGTGAACTTCCTTCCGAATGCCACGCGGCAGAGCACGTTGTTGGACAGTGCATGGAGGAGCTCGCTGAGGTCGAATGGCGCGGAGTTGGTCTTCGCAATGGAGCCGAGCAAGATGTTGACCTCGTCAACTCGGATGGGCTGGAAGGAAAGCACCCTCTTGGCGCTGAGTAGCTCCATAACCGCGATCTTCCTCACCTCCCTCCAGTACTCTCCGTAGGGTGCGAAGGCAATGTCGGTGACGTCGTAGCTTGTCTGCCTAGTCACACGCCTCACGGCCCTCGACCCGAACGTGATGTCGTGGGTCTTGATCACCTCGCGGGTCAGGTCGGGAGAGGAGATGACGAGGGTGGAAACGGAGCCGAGCTTGAGGAGCATGAGGTCTCCGTATTGTTGAGAGAGCTTGTGGAGGGTTCGGTGAAGTGGGTTACCGAGCTGGTGGAGGTTTCCTATGAGTGGAAGCTTTGGAGGGCCAGGTGGAAGAAGCCTTTTGGTTTGCTTTCTTCCTCTTTTTATAAAAAAGAATAATAGGGAAGTGAAGGCCAGGAGGGCATAGAAGATGATGAGCTGCGAGTTCATAATGGAAGTTGGATTCCAAATCTACTAGAATTGACTTTCCGGGGTTTCTTTTCCAATGTTGGTCGTGAAATGAATTTTTTGGTTTCCGAGGGATAGAAGATTGGTTGGGTTTTGGAATTGGGAGAAAACCTTGGAATATATAGGTGACGAGCCGTTGACATTTTGACCAAGTAAGCTTCGGAGCGCGTAATTCTAAGTTTGCGATTATTAAATCGTTCTAGATCAATTCCGTTTCTGGCGGGCTTTGACAAGTAGGGGCGGAAAGTGGTATTACACACGGAGAATATTATTGTTAAATTATAACAAAATGTCTGAAACATGACTACATGAGCGAGCTGGTAGTGACCTTCTTAAATCTTGGACTCTTAGTTCCACTGTTCACACCATGACGACTCTTTTTTCAACTCTTCTTTCAGTTTACAATTCGATCCCAATTCTAAGAAAACGAAATTCTTTTCTACCAAAAACGACAATTGGAAATTTTCACGAATAAAAAAAGTACAAAATTTGTTAAAATGTAATCCATGTTCAATTTATAATGTGATTTACACGATTCGTTTCTTTCTCCTAAATATATTGCATGATTGACCGTACACATATTTTTCTTTTTAATATAAATCTAAAACAATAAATTTTCTCCATAGATTTACTATCTTGATGTTTATAGTGTGTACCATTGTTTACCGGAAAATTAATTGTTTATATCTTCAAATTTTATTTGTAGGGAGGGGTTCACGAGGCATTTTTTTCATTGTTTATTGAATGGGTAGCGAAAAAAATCATTTTTTTTTTTGTTTAATATTTTGCGCATGTGTGGTGTCCTTCTCTCTTATATGTTGGAATATTGTTACAAGATGGGGCTGTTGAGGATACGACGACGAAGAAAGTCAGCAGCTGCTAGCTGTTAGTTTCTGCGCGCAGATATTTTTTTTAACTCAGATATGTCCACGTGACACGCGTGTGGGACTGAGGGTAACTTAGTCTTTTGTTCCATACGGTGTCGTTTTGATTCTGTTTTGTACGCCAACTAGTGCGACGTCGTTTAGTTTTGTTTCTCAAGTGTAAATAGCTGAAATATGGACTGTTATTAACACGTGAAATGAAATAAAGAAGCGAGGTGGTTATTTTGCCCTTTCTATCTTCCGGAGTTTCTTTCTCACTTCAAGCTTGAGCTCGAGCTTCCATGGCGTTTGAAGCTTAACCTCTTACTCTTCACTCGTTTGATATGATATCATAGTTTCTAGGCACGAGTCAAGCCTAGTAGTGTCCTGGATTTGTCACCTCAAAGCTTTTGGAAGTCCTCATGGACGGGTGAACACCGAACATCGAAAGCCCTCGCCCGACGATCTCCAATCAGCCGATCAACATATCTCCTCCTTCGCTAGCTCATCGTGTTCTTTCTCCATGCTCAGGTTGCTGTTGCGACACTACTTCTCTATTATATCTTCACCCTAGTGAAACACCATTGAGAGGACTTGTCACAAACTGTTGAACAATAATAATTATCATAATTGGAGCAAGTACATGAAGCATGCACTAAATTTTAAGAAAAAATGATTGATTGTAGACAGAATATTTAAAGCACATGATTTTGAGGATGTTGAGTACATAAGAGTGAAAATCTTGCAATATTATGATCGTTAGTTAATTTATAGCCTCCACTATCAAACCATCGACTGTATATTATATTAATATATTTGAAACAACTATCGAAGTCTGGATAGACTTGAAAGAGCATTTTGGTACTGTTAATTCTATTCAGATTGTTCGATTGCAAATGTAGTTGTGTACTTTGAAATAAAGAACACTCTCAATTTGAGAGTATTTTACTTCTTTTCACAATTTGTGAGATCAGTTCACACAATATAGGCGAGCCATCTTGGGTAAATGTATTAACAAAAAAGTAGTTTTAATTATGCAGCCGTGAAAACTACTATAGAATTGTTGGGCTTGGGGTAATTATGCACCCATTATTGTGCCATTTAAAGCACAAGCCCATTTGAAAGTTTTTTTTGGGCTAGTCCAACATCCTTTTGGTGAGTGGCAAAACTACTAATGTAGCCTTGCCATGTATTGCTTACTCACCCCTATGGGGTAAGGTGGCAAAGCTTTGGGTCTCTTATAAAAAGGAGAAGGAAGCAGGTGACCAAGAGGTAATTCGACCAGACATATCCACTCAGAGGGAAAAAATTCATTTTAGTCCCTATAGGTCTTAGAACTTGTGCAGCAAGGCCATTCGTAGAAATTCGTTCACATATCTGATTCGTTCGTGATCATGAACTGATCGATAACAACATCTCGTCGTGGCGGTCATGCAGAAGCACACTACAACAAGTAAGCATTGCTTTAATTAATGTAGTAGCCCATTGATTATAAGGGATTAACGAGCGATTATGCATTAATCGCACGAGAAATCCTTCAATTGGTATCAGAGCAAGCTTAGGTATTAATCTGATTGTTGTCTGATTTTTGGAATCAAGTTTAATTGTGATTATTTGATCTAAAAATTGTGTTTAATGTCAATTTTGGTGTAAATTACATTCTGTTGCCCTTAATTATAATTAGATTTATAACTTATGGACTGAATTGAAATTTGGTTTTCACGCGGGTGAAGGAATTGTCTTTTTTCCCGCATGTATGAGAACTTTGGTACCGAATAGAAGTTTGTTTTCGCGGCTGATGTGGCCCATCCTTGTGCTGAAAACGCGTGAAGTCTTTGGGATTAATTTGTAATTTTGCCAATTTCCCCAATCTCAGAGAACCCTAAAAAATCGCATTTTTCCCCAAATCAATCTCTCAATCAACCCGACTTATTCTGATGTTTTTGCGACTTGTAACAAGTAAGAATCGATCACCGGCGAACATCCGACATTGTGTCATCATGATTTTTCCCATTTTCATCGTCGAAGTTAGATTTCCAATGAGTTTCAAGTCACGATATCAGGATGGGGAGCTCCTTGACAAAGCCGAACAAAGGAGCAATATACCTCGAGAACGGTACCATCGTGTTTGGGATACGATGGCAAGTCAAGCTCGACCAATTTTGGCCACTGACTTGCCACCGTGAGTGCGCGGTCGAAAAGGTGCCCATAGGTCTTCTCTTCAGATTTAGGGAGAGAGAAAACGAGAGAGAGAGAGAAAGAGAAAGAGAAAGGGGAGAAGAAAATGAGAGGGGCAAAATTGTAATTTTGTGATTTTTGGCAAATTATTTATACCCTGGGTCGATTTCAAATTAAATGAGTCAAATTGGTTTAATGGTTCGACTCACTCGATTTTGGTTCAATT
>SOPF01030276.1:0-12852 GCA_012979155.1 Hypericum perforatum
AATACATAAAAATTTTAAATAGTGATTTGGAAGCGATATTTCTATTAACTTAAATTAATTTCTACTGATTAATGCTGTTTAGGCATTTGTATACAACATGGCATGCATAAATTATTTTGGAATTCTCTTTAACAAAGTTGGATTAGTGACTTTGAAATTTTCACTTTTACTTATTTTGGGTTAAAATCTTTATCATTTCCTAATATCTCTTTTCTTTCCTCTTTTGTATTATTACTAGTGTATCTACAAATGGGACTCTCATCTACTTATCTAATTGAATGAATCATTCATCTCAGGATTTCTTTACAAAAGATTTTGATAATAGAATTACATATGGAATTTAGTTGGAGTTGTCAAAGTCCATTATCGGATAGCAAAAATACATATAATAAGAATTTGAATCAAATTTAATTTTAGAAACTAGCAAACATTTGGTGTAACCGATTTTTTTCACTATTTTAGTAAAGTTTCATTAAAAAAAGAGTTTGTTCGACTAAAATATATACTTCTATTTTCTTCTATAAAATCTTTGCTCAGAAACATCTAACTAATATACATACTTTGACAAGATAAAATTAGGTTCTGAATTTTGAGGAATTTTCTACGAAAGAACATGATGCATTCCTTAATCTCGAACTCAAATTTAATATAATTAAAAGCTTATTACTTGTTGTTCAACACCTTAAGATCACCACCGTGCTTTTCTTTCTAGCCTTAAAACCTTTAAAAGCCTTTCTTGCAAATTTTGACTTGACGAGTACATACATGTAACGATTTGCATTAAATATATCATATTATCTTAAAAAATATTGTGTTAAAAATTTAATTAACAAGTGTAGAATTGGGACGAGATTTTTCATCTCCTCCCAATTTTTTTCTTCCATTTGCCGATTCATTTTATTTTTTAATCTCAAATTTTTTTATAAATCAACTTTTCTGTGTGTAATTTTATATGGTGTAAATGTAAGTTTTCTATAAGGAAAGAGTGAGAGTTTGATTTTTCTTTCAACATGGCATACACGAATTACTTTGAAATTTTCATTAACAATGTTAAATGAGTGACTTTGAAAGTTTCGACATTTGGTTTAAAATTCTTATCTTTCCTCTAAATCTCTTTTCTCTCATCTCTTATTTTATTACCGTGTTATCTGAAAAAGTTTTCATCTGATTCTTTTAATCTGTCAACTATGATTTCTTCACCAAAAGTTTTTATATTAGAATCTCATGCTGCGATTTTCTTGTAATTGTACACGATTTGTTACCAGGTATTTATTAGTCTGGATAATACACATTTGAATCGAATTGTACAACAGAAGATAAGGAAATTCATAATAAACAATTTCTCAATATTTTAGTGAATCTTAAGGAAAAAAATTAGTATCGACTATTTTCTTATCATAAAATCTTTGCCAATTAACACAAAACCAATATACACCACTTTAGCGAGACATCTATGTTCAGATTTTTTGGATCCTTTTTCACAAAAGAACCAAATGCATTCCATAATCTCAAACTCAAATTTTAATACGATAGCCAATTTATTACCTGTTGATTAATACCCTTAAGACCCTCCACTCTGCTCTTCTTCTTTCTAGGTTTGATTCTTTTTTTTTTTCTTGATAGACTTTGATCCTCTTAGAAGAGCCTTCCTCTCAAATTTTAACTTAACAAATACATACATATCGTGTCAAAAATTTTAAAGACGAGTATTGAATTGTAATTAGTGTTTTCATCTCCTCCCATAATTTTTTTTTCGATTTGTCCCTTTGGTTTATTCTGTTCTATCTTATTTTTGGTACGGATCTTTTTTTTTTGTGTAATTTTATGTTAGTGTGTAATTGTATGCTTTCTAAAAACAATATTTGGTCGATTTTGGTGAAGATTATAAAGATTAAAGGTTCCATTTATTAGAACTACGAACATATTATGAGGAATTTTAAATTATGCAAGAACGTTAGGTCAAGGTGGAGCTGCTGCTATATTGGGGAGGGTGATGAAGTTCCATTGCAAGTTCCACCCATGCAGCGTGGTTCAGTTTTTAGCCTTTAGGAGGAAGACAAAAGGAACAACCCCTCCCTTTACTCTATTTTTGCGTGTTTTGCTCTTTGCCGCCTCGTATTCTAACGTCCCAAATTGATTTAAGATGATATATTGTAGAGTCGGGTAATCTTTTGAATAATATGTAACTTTTTAAATAGTGAGTTTGAAGCAATATTTTTATCATTTCAATTAATTTCTATTTGTGCATGATGTTTAGGCATTTGTATACAACATTGCATGCACAAATTATTTTGGCATTCTTTTTAACAAAGTTGAATTAATGACTTTGAAAGATTTTAACTTTTTACTTAATTTGGCTTAAAATCCTTATCTTTCCTTAAAATCTCTTTTCTCCCCACCTTTATATTATTATCACTCTATGGAAAAGTGAGTGCCATCTAATTATCTAATTCAATAAATCTGTCAACTCGTATTTCTTCACCAAATATATTGACATAAGAATCACATGTAGAATTTAGTTGGGGTTGTCAAAAGTTCGTTACCGAATAGCAAAAATAATAAATAATAAAAATTTGAACCAAATTTAACTTCGAAAACTATACATTTGACATAACCAATTTTTCAATATTCTAGTAAATTTTCATATAAAAAAATTATTACACAAAAATATAATACTTATATTTTTTTTATGAAACCTTTGCTCACAAACATTTAACTAATAAACACACTTTGACAAGATAAAACTAGGTTTAGAATTATTAGAAATTTTCAACGAAAGAATGGGATGCATTCCTTTGCCCCAAACTCAAATTTTAATGCAATTAAAAACATATAACTTGTTGGTCAACACCCTAAGATCCCCATAGTACTTTTCTTTCCGGTCTTAAATCCTTTCAGAAGAGTTTTTCTTGTAAATTTTGATTTAACTAGTACATACGTGGTAACAATTTGCATGAAATATATTTAATTAACAAGTATAGAATTGGGATTATATTTTTCATCTCCTTTCAATTGTTTTCTTCCATTTGCCATTTCAGTTTATTTTGTTTTATGTCAATTTTTTATATAGATCTATTTTTCTGTATGTAATTTTATAAGGTGTAAATGTAAACTTTCTATAAGGAGAGATTTAGAATTTGTTTTATTTCAACATGGCATGCACGCATTACTTTGAAATTTTTATTAGCAAAGTTAAATTAGTGACTTCGAAAGTTTCCACTTTTACTAAATTGGGTCATACATCCCTTTTCTCTCATCTTTCCTTTTATTACCGCATTATCTGAAAAGATTTTTATCTGATTCATTTAACCTGTTAACTAGGATTTCTTTACCAAAGGTTTTCATATTAGAATCACGTGCGGCGATTTTGAACACAATTTGTCACCAGATATTTATTAGTCTCGATAATCACATTTGAATCGAATTGTACAATAGAAAATAAGAAAATTTGTCATATGTAATTTCTCAATATTTTAGTGGAGTTTTAGACAAAAAAATCGATATCGGCTATTTTCTTCTCATGAATTTTTTTTTCATAAACACAAAATCAATATATAGCACTTTACCGAGACAACCATGTTCAGATTTTTTTTGGATCCTTTTTCACACAAGAAACAAATGCATTCCATAGTCAACTATTCCGACTAAAACTTTGTCGGGCTTTATATTACCTCACATGTTTGATGTTTCCGTTCCCGACGATGTTTCAGTTCCCTCCGTTTCCACCATCCATCCCTTTACTTGCTATTCCGGAGGGGTCTTCCTTCCTTTCCTCCACCGACTTTCCCGGAAGCTACACCTTGAAAATAAAGTTGCTCCATATTGGTGTTATATGGAAATGTGATCCACCATCGTGTTATTATTACGTCTTTAATTTCTTAATAACGTTCATGTATGATGTTATCGAATGCTAATTAATAAAAGCAGGTCATTGTCGACTTTTAGTTGCGTATGTGCTTTATCTCTGTCTTGTCGTCGTATTTATATGTATATCCAGATTATGAGAAGGACGATAATTAATTTTATTGTACACATAGTATTTTTCTGTTTGACGAATAAAATTTAGAAGAGACTTTGCTCCTTGTTTATGATAAAAAAAGAGAAGGATTATGGTAAGATGATGACTAAGATTATATGAGATTAATTGAAAGCAACCTTATAATTATAACTTTGATCTCATTTTGCTCAACATGGAAGTAGCTAAGTTTTGGATAGTGTACAACTAGGTTCTTTTGTTAGAAAATATAGAATTCAAAAGATTAGCTACCTGCATTTTGGTACCAAATAGACTTAAAATGTATTGAAATCTCATGTCGGTTATTTTCTATTTTTGTATTAATTCTGAATTTTTGTTATTCAAGTACTAAAAAAACATATTCCACATTTTTATGTACTTCACACAAGACTGCACAAAAATTTTGACTCCTTTTTCTTGTAACTAATTGAGGATCGCCAATCCGCAACAAATTAATGGCATATGTTGTTTTGTCTTAGATTTGATCATATATTTCAAAGTGTACATAACTTGATGGAGATCGTTTGATTTTTGATAGGTATATATTTGGTGCATATATTTATCTTAAAAATATATACCAAGTTTGACATCTAGTTAAAATCAAAATTTTTATTAAAATTTGATATAAAATTATTTTACAATATAGTCATGCCTTACTAACCATTAGTTGCTCCAATGATTTTATTTAGACATCACGTGTTTATAAAAAGAAAATGGAAAAAATGGCAGCCATTAAAATCTAAAAGACTAAGATCGAGCCACCATGTTATACTTTTGCCAGAAAAAGAATAAAAAAAAAGTTACGTAATGTTATGCAGCCTCGATCGCATGAAATAAAATTAGAATCGATTCACATAAATAATTTTTTTTAAAACAAATAACTACAAGAAACTTTGAAGCAACATCTTACGGAGTTAAAATACACAACCACCTTGGAAACAACATGGTACAGAAAATTGAATGAAATTAGCTCTCCCATATCCCTATCCTATGAGCGTCAATAAAAACCATGTCTCTAATTATGGGCTCTCATTTTTACGATGATTTTTCAATATCAAATGTTAATATTTGATCAGTAAGTTGTTTTTAAACTAAGGATCGTAAAATTGAACCATATAAACCTATCATAAAACAATTATTTACTAAAATTTTCATTATCAAATATAAAGATCACAAATGTAGACAAAAAATTTTAATTTGTTTTTCATTCTAGTTTCTCCTATAATCAACATACCAAGTTCAATACCAAACTAAGTAGCCAACCTGAACCAACTATTAAGGCATTTAAATCCTCCCATCCTCTCAAACTTGCAAACAAATACTTAAAGCTGGAGGCCGCGGTTTGACGCAAGTAATGCAGATGGCTGTATCTCACTTCATTCATCATCTTCCTCACATATTGATCCCGCTCATTCTCAGGTTATCGTCTCCTCTTGGTCCACCGGCTGCAATGCCGGATATTCCCTCGATCTCTCCTCCTACTCCACCACTGCCTGCTGCTGTTGCTTTGGCTACCAGTGAGCCCTAATTATATGTATACATCTGACATAATCATTAAGAATCAACTAGTTGTTGGCCAGTGAAAGATAAAATAAAGGGCAAATTGTCTTCAGGTCCCTAACCTTTGTTTAAATTACTATTTTGTCCCTCTTATTTTGAAAAAATACTTTCATCCCCTACTTTGATTAAATATCACCCTTAGGTCTCTAGTACCGAAATCAAAAAATTTCTCCGACAACTAGGGACTTGAAATGTCGATTTTGCTCTTTAGTCAAAAATTAAAAAAAGAAAAGAAAAGGGCATCGATCTTCTCTCTCCCTCTTTCTTCCTTCCTCCCCCTCTCTTTTCTACCTTGTTGTCTCCTTCCTCTCTTGATCCGAAGACATAACCAAAAGAGAAATTGAAAATTTCATGGGTCGGATCTGCTCGTTCAATAATTGGGAGTTGTTGTTTCGTTGGGGACTTTGGTGAGTACCTCCACTTGGGTTGATGTCGTGGACTAGAGCAGTCTCCTTGTTCAGGAACTTCACTTCAATTTACGTGAAGCGTTTGTACTAACCCACGTCATTTTTCCATTTATCCGCGATTACCACATCGTAAGAGGAGATTCAGTTCATATATCTCTTCCGAAAAAAAAAACAATCTCTTTCGGCCAAACAACTGTTAAGAAGGCAGGATTGGCCTAATTCTATACGTACTTCCTAGTTCCTACCAGATTATATTTTCAGCAAGTTTTGATTAAATAAATTCAGAGTTATCGGGGTTTCAATTATTTGTAATTCGAACTTTGTTATTCGGTATAACCATAAAATTCATCACCACCAATAATCACTAAGTCAAATCTTGTTTATATATATTTTTTAAATGTGTTAATATTTTAAATTCGAGTTATTAAAAATATTTTAGTTATAGTTTCAATAACCATTTAGCATTTGATTTTTTTTTCAGAAATTGAGCATTGATATTATATATTCAAAATTAGTTACAAACCGAGCATTATTCATTGTTTTCCAAAAAATATCTCTTTTCATCTCCTTTCCCAAATCACACTCCAAGAGCAATTCACATGATTGCAACTATTTTGGCTTGATGGGAATTTCTTCCTTTCAACAATTAATTATAGTGATTCTTGTTCTTTCAAAATTTTCTATGTATGATCCTCTTCACTTGGCAATTCCCACCATAGACATATTGGCGTTATTTCATGTTTAGGTGATGTAAACCTATTTTTGCCATTTTTTTAGATGCTTAAGAAAGAAACATGTTTTGGTTAGTTTCCATATATACTTAGAAATAGACAAACTCCCCTCCCCATTAATGAATTCCATTAGCTTCTTATCTCTCAGTTTTACTTACTTTCTTCTGTTGTTTTGACAAAAACTAAAAAAGGCTAGAATTATAAATAATAAAAAAGGTCTGAAAAAGCTCATCAAATTTACCGTTTGAATGCATGACATGGGCCTGAAATTGGACTCCCTTCCACAGCAGACGCAGTGGTCGGGCCGGTAAATAGAGATAGAGAACACGTATTTCATATATTTTCTTTCCATAATTAATTATACTATTCATTTAAAATTATAACATGCACTAATAATCCACATGTCAGCCATCGATAGGTAGGTATGTAAAAAGTAAAAACCACCATAAAATGTCTTGTATTGTATTGAGATGCAATAATGGTGGACGTACATTATTCCACGATTGCCCTTGGCCTATATAATATGCCTCATTAGTGGTTGTAGTGGTTATGGGAAAGTATCAGTTAAATTATGGTTGGTTCATTTACCTTAAACATAAAGACAGTATAAGACTTATACATGAAAAAAAAATATATAGTCATCTAGTCTGAATACTAAATGTTGAAGAAAAAAAAACAGGTTATGTGCTTAATTTGCTGACGTTTGAATGTCATTATCCGACCCTACTTTGTTTTAGATGAATGATTGTCTTGACTTCTCTCTATGCATTTAATTGTTACATTCAATTTCCACCATTAAAATATAATTAAAGCTTCACCGTGAACCTCTCGTCTTCCACGGATCCTGGACTCTTCTATTCTAGTCTCCTTCAAGTGATCAACCAGTAGGTTTTTACCCTTTTGTTTCCTTTTATCTTATTTTGGTAATTATCTTTTGCATCGTTTAAACGTATCCTAATGGTTTTGAGTCTCTTTTATTTAGCTGTTCATTCTTTTTTTACTCTTATTTTGTTGGCTGTTATCCATGCGTGCACGATTAATACTCTGCTTGTGTACTCACTTGAGATACTTTCACTTGGATGAAAATAGAACTCCTTTGAAGGTTAACCACACGGATCGTATGATAATCACGTTTCTTGGTTTT
The DNA here is from genome assembly GCA_012979155.1 of Hypericum perforatum. Classification (NCBI taxonomy): domain Eukaryota; kingdom Viridiplantae; phylum Streptophyta; class Magnoliopsida; order Malpighiales; family Hypericaceae; genus Hypericum; species Hypericum perforatum. The sequence continues at coordinate 7,858 of SOPF01030276.1, forward strand.
GTTTAAGAGGAAGATTGGCTCTTTCTTGTGTTTACTTGAGTGCACTTGTCTTTGGTTGGTGTTGGCTTCCATTCTCCGATGATTAGTGTTGGATAATCTGGTTTCTTCTTCTTCTTCTTGGCAGCAGTCTTATTGCTTCGCTAGGCGGGCTGTGACGAACCCGGATATACTTTCTTCTTTCGTAACATCTCACTGCGAATCCGAACCATTTGACTCTAGGTGTTGTCGCCATGTTCTGCATCCTTCTCCTGATGGTCTAGCTGAGGTGCGTGCGTCCATTTGTTTTCGTCTTCTTTCCTCATCGTGGATCCCTTTTGTTTATAACTTCAAGAGTTGGGTGTTCAGTTGCTGTAAGACCATAGCTGGACGAGGTTCTTCGTCATATTCATCACTCGTCTTACTTATGGCTGCAATCTGCAACTTGGTTGAAGAACCAAAAGCACTATAGCTTTTTTCCTGTCATGTGTTAGATAGAAGTCTTTCCTTGCTAGTTTGATCCTGATTTTGTTGTTTCCTATTAGTAGTCTTTCCATTTTTCGTATTTCCCCGTTAGTCGTGTCCTATTAAGGATGTTCCTGAACCGTTGTAAGCATTTGCTATATAATGACACTCATAGGGTTTATGCATCGAATAATAATAATAAGAAGAAGTCGTCCTTTACATTTCTTTTCTGTTTAATACAATGCGAGGAGGTTGAGGTTTGAATCCTCAAATCCCACCGCGTACAGCTACAGCTTACGCAGCTCTGTTGCCCGTACCATTTCCTAACATTCTCCTTTTGTTTCTAAAACATTATGGACTGCAGATGATGATGCTACATGGTTGTGGTTTTATGATGGGAGGAAGATTAGATCGATTCGGAGACTTGAGGCTTGATATTGATCACATGTCATATGAGGTGTGTCTGGTCCTTCAACTTCGTCTTCAAACCCTGTACTTGAGTTGCTCCTCAATGAATGTTTTGGCTTCCATGTGCAAAGATATTGCTTCCTCGAGGGTTGGTTGTTCACCAATATAGCGTGTTTTATTGGTATCTTCGGAACTTGAAAGTGCCTGATCGCGTAGGCCTTGCCTATGGAGGCGACCTGTTGCTTCACATAATCATCGCTCCGCTGGTCGCTTCCCGAGCTCAGTCGAACGTTGAATTTTCCAAGAAGCAGAACTCTTCTTTCTAACTTTGGATTGCTTTAATAATGACATATCAGTGATTCTCTTGTTTTTGTGGATGATTTAAACAGCAACTGCTCGAGCTAGGTGATAGAATTGGATATGTGAGTACGGGACTAAAAGAAAACGAGGTGAGCAAGTGCATCAAGAAGCTGAATCTTTCGGTTATCAGCAGTCAGCCGGCTAATTTAACATGGATTAAGGAAAAGAAATGCAGCATCTGTCAAGTGAGTTCCCCCTGTCTTGAATTTCCCCGGCTCCTGACACGGCACACCATCGGCTCATTCAGTCACTTAAATCTTCTCTCGCTTTTCGTTACCCTGATAGAACAGTTGATTACCTTTACTGACTCTGTTGGTTCGTGTGCGTAGGAGGAGTACGAGGTAGACGATGAATTGGGGAAGCTTGACTGTGATCACGGCTTTCACGTGCAGTGCATACGGCAATGGCTCGCGCACAAGAACAGTTGTCCGGTTTGTAAAACTCCGCCCATGGCACGCTGATGAAGTGATTTACACATCTTAGCAGGTGCAGATGGTCTGGGAAATCCTGTTCCTAGCAGCTTCATGTACAGTCACTTATTCATGATTTCATTCTTTCGCTTGATGCTCCAGAATCTTGTTTGCCAAGAAATTCTAGGCCTTTTGCATTTTGTAAATTGTCAGCACTGGTTGAAGTTATAGATAGATCTCGCCTTCGTTGGAATTCTGAATTATATGCTCACATTTTCTAAATTTATGCCGGGTTTTATTCGACTTCGTTATTTCTCTTGGATTTTGTTAAAATTTTGCTGAATTATTTTCTGATGTAATTTAATAATTCCGTATATGGTACAAAATATGATGCAAAAATCCTTCCTTTGTCTTATTCCTAAGATTTTATTGGAAACAAAGTGGATATCATTACATGGCAATGGAGCGGTAATAACAGAAGAAAATGAAACTTTGGACTTCTACCGACAAAGATGAAACTTTTGTTGATGAGTTTTGAGCCACTGTGATTAGATGTTGCTCGGTGGTTGCTGCTGATTCGACGAATCAGCCATCGCCACCACGGCCTGTGTCATGGTCTGGTACTGGGGAGGAAGAGGAACCGCGACCTGCTGCTGATGCGTGTAGTAAACCTGATGGTCATGTGTCACATTGGAGTTGTAATCATAAGCATAATTGTTGCCATCGGCTGGTGTCGCAGGGATCGGTTGATTCGGATACTGCATCTGGGAGTATCCTGCATATTGGCTGTGGTATTGGCTAGCAGGGATCTGGACCGCCGAAGGCGCTGATGTCATTGTTGTTGCGTACATGGTTTGAGGAGGTACCTGATCGACCTTGGCAGAGGTGGCTGCAGCTACTTCCCGGGTTGGGTAGACGGGCTGCTGCTGCTGTAGGACGTCCTTGTAGGCTGCGTTTGTGGTGTCGATCATATTGGATTGCACTGTCATGTACTGTTGACCTTGTGCCATAGGCATGACATATACTGGATACTGCTGCTGTTGTTGTAGCTGCTGCTGCTGTTGTTGTTGCTGGTGTTGTAGCTGCTGTTGTTGTTGTTGCTGCTGTTGTAGTTGTTGTTGCTGTTGTGGGGACGCGGCGTAGACAGTATAATAAGATGGTATTGCCATTTGATTTGCTTGAGGATGTGCGAGAAACGGTGAGCTGGTGGCAAGGTATTGTTGTTGCTGCTGATCCAATTGCGTATGCATAGGAAAGACTTGCTCCTGAACTTGCTGGGTTTGAATTTGATAAGTTGGGATTGGGGGTTCAGGTTTGGTACCAGGGCTAACTGGAGGCCTGTGTGCTACTTGTGAGTGCTCTTGGTAGTACATAGGCTTAGAAAGAGACCCAGCAGATGCAATGCTTGTATCGCTGCAATCGAAAAATCCGAAAGTGTTCGATTCCGAATATTGACATCCAACAGAAAGTTGAATCTAACTACACACATCAGAGAAGATCTGTACATGTACCTGGCAACTGAATCAGGGGAAGGCAGATTGTAGAAAGCACCGGGCCTCGACTGCAATGGTTGCGAAGGCAACGGTGGCTTCCTGATGCTCGTCGGAATGCCCTGATCCGATCTCTCGTCGTCCGACAGAATCCGGCCTAAACCCTCACCACCACCCATCACCTGCTGCCTTTGGACAGCTTGAGCAAAAGTCACCTGCGCAAACTGCTCCTCGACACCACCTGCGCCTCCTCCCCTCCCCTGATCCTCGGCCGCTGCCGCCGCCACCCGGACCTGGATCGGGGGCAAGTTAGGCACGGAAGAGGAGGACCCGTAGGACGACGACGAGTTGTTCTCCACCACCGGATAGTCCGGCATTGCCGCGTGCAAGTCCTGTGTCACCACCACTTGATGAGAAGGAACCCCCGCCGGCGCCGGTGCCGCCAGCTCCAGGTCAACGTCGACGTCGCTTCCGAGGTTGACCAGGCGCGTGTCCATCGTGGCGGAGTCCGACAAGTTCCTCGGCAGCCCCAGCCCCGAACCATTCAGCGCGTCGACGAACCACGTCTCGGACTTAGCATCATCGAGCAGAGACCCCATCGAAGCGGTCGTTTCGGGCTTGTTGAAGAACAAAAACAGCCTAATACGCGCGTCACCAGACGATGACGTCATGACGCGGTCGTACTCCTCGAACATGTTCTCGAGGTCCTCGTCGGTGGAGACTGAGACTAGGGAGTCGAGGTCCTCGTTGGGGAGCTGGTACTTGATGGTGAACGACCGGTCGTTGAGGAGGGTACGGGAGAGGCGTGACGTGAGAGAGGAGAGAGAGGGGTTGGTCCTGTCCAAAGCGACCATTCGGGTCTCGCCGTTGACGTAGCAGAGGGACTTGTCGTGTGGGCGGGGGATTATGTGGCCGCCGTAGCTGCACATGAGCCGGAGCTTGGCCCCCGGGATGGTGGGGAGGTGGTCGAGGGAGGACGCCGGAGGGGAGACGGAGTCGAGGGAGTCCGGCGCCGGCGGGTAGGCGAGGTGGATGGTGGTTGGGAGAGGGGGGAGTGGGTGAGGTTGATCCATTCTTGGGAATGGAGATGGAGATGGAGAGTGCGGTGAGTTCAATTAATATAAGAATAATATGGAAAATGATGGGGGCGGCCGGATGGAGCTAAGCCGAGGTTGCCATCTTTAAGAGGTGGGATATTTGTATATACTATTCGACTAAAATGGAGACTCCTAAGATATTTTGTTTTGGATTAAATTTGTTTAAGTTACAATATTGTTATGTATTTTTACTAGTTGATCTAAGTGTTCTAAGTGTATTGTTATGATCAATATTATCTTCAGCATACTTGTGAGTCGTCCTTTTTCATTTTTCAAGTTATAATACTTCATGCTATCCAAATATTTTACATTAATATATTATTACGAAACTAAATTCAAAATTTATTAATTAAACCAAAATAATTTCATTAATTGTTGATCTAGTAATGAAAGTGTCGGTAAGCAAACAATTTAATGTATCCGTTATATGGTTGACAATGATCAATTATGTACTAATCCCTGGCAACAAATATGCCATATTACTGGGAGTGGATTTGTTGGGGAGACTTTATGAGTCCCATATGGGAACTAGGGTAATTTGGTAAAATTCTATTAATGAGATTCTCTCTCCATAACTTTTTTGAATTGGTTGATTTCTCTCTCCCATTAATTAACCTCCTACCTAATTAGTCAATAAACCAATAAATTAGTAAACCAATAAACTAATAAATCAATAAATTAGTATCAATAAATCAATAAACTAATAAATCAATAAACTAAAAAATCAATTAACCAGTATCAATAAACCAATAAACCAATAAATCAATAAACTAACAAACCAATAAATCA
>SOPF01030277.1:0-52250 GCA_012979155.1 Hypericum perforatum
AATACATAAAAATTTTAAATAGTGATTTGGAAGCGATATTTCTATTACTTAAATTAATTTCTACTGATTAATGCTGTTTAGGCATTTGTATACAACATGGCATGCATAAATTATTTTGGAATTCTTTTTAACAAAGTTGGATTAGTGACTTTGAAATTTTCACTTTTACTTATTTTGGGTTAAAATCTTTATCATTTCCTAATATCTCTTTTCTTTCCTCTTTTGTATTATTACTAGTGTATCTACAAATGGGACTCTCATCTACTTATCTAATTGAATGAATCATTCATCTCAGGATTTCTTTACAAAAGATTTTGATATTAGAATTACATATGGAATTTAGTTGGAGTTGTCAAAGTCCATTATCGGATAGCAAAAATACATATAATAAGAATTTGAATCAAATTTAATTTTAGAAACTAGCAAACATTTGGTGTAATCGATTTTTTTCACTATTTTAGTAAAGTTTCATTAAAAAAAGAGTTTCTTCGACTAAAATATATACTTCTATTTTCTTCTATAAAATCTTTGCTCAGAAACATCTAACTAATATACATACTTTGACAAGATAAAATTAGGTTCTGAATTTTGAGGAATTTTCTACGAAAGAACATGATGCATTCCTTAATCTCGAACTCAAATTTAATATAATTAAAAGCTTATTACTTGTTGTTCAACCCCTTAAGATCACCACCGTGCTTTTCTTTCTAGCCTTAAAACCTTTAAAAGCCTTTCTTGCAAATTTTGACTTGACGAGTACATACATGTAACGATTTGCATTAAATATATCATATTATCTTAAAAAATATTGTGTTAAAAATTTAATTAACAAGTGTAGAATTGGGATGAGATTTTTCATCTCCTCCCAATTTTTTTCTTCCATTTTCCGATTCATTTGATTTTTTATCTCAAATTTTTTTATAAATCAACTTTTCTGTGTGTAATTTTATATGGTGTAAATGTAAGTTTTCTATAAAGAAAGAGTGAGAGTTTGATTTTTCTTTCAACATGGCATACACGAATTACTTTGAAATTTTCATTAACAATGTTAAATGAGTGACTTTGAAAGTTTCGACTTTTACTAAATTTGGTTTAAAATTCTTATCTTTCCTCTAAATCTCTTTTCTCTCATCTCTTATTTTATTACCGTGTTATCTGAAAAAGTTTTCATCTGATTCTTTTAATCTGTCAACTATGATTTCTTCACCAAAAGTTTTTATATTAGAATCTCATGCTGCGATTTTCTTGTAATTGTACACGATTTGTTACCAGGTATTTATTAGTCTGGATAATACACATTTGAATCGAATTGTACAACAGAAGATAAGGAAATTCATAATAAACAATTTCTCAATATTTTAGTGAATCTTAAGAAAAAAAATTAGTATCCACTATTTTCTTATCATAAAATCTTTGCTAATTAACACAAAACCAATATACACCACTTTAGCGAGACATCTATGTTCAGATTTTTTGGATCCTTTTTCACAAAAGAACCAAATGCATTCTATAATCTCAAACTCAAATTTTAATACGATAGCGAGTTTATTACCTGTTGACCAATACCCTTAAGACCCTCCACTCTGCTCTTCTTCTTTCTAGGTTTGATTTTTTTTTTCTTGATAGACTTTGATCCTCTTAGAAGAGCCTTCCTCTCGAATTTTAACTTAACAAATATATACATATCGTGTCAAAAATTTTAAAGACGAGTATTGAATTGTAATTAGTGTTTTCATCTCCTCCCATAATTTTTTTTTTTCGATTTGTCCCTTTGGTTTATTCTGTTCTATCTTATTTTTGGTACGGATTTTTTTTTTGTGTAATTTTATGTAAGTGTGTAATTGTATGCTTTCTAAAAACAATATTTGGTCGATTTTGGTGAAGATTATAAAGATTAGAGGTTCCATTTATTAGAACTACGAACATATTATGAGGAATTTTAAATTTTGCAAGAACGTTAGGTCAAGGTGGAGCTGCTGCTATATTGGGGAGGGTGATGAAGTTCCATTGCAAGTTCCACCCATGCAGCGTGGTTCAGTTTTTAGCCTTTAGGAGGAAGACAAAAGGGACAACCCCTCCCTTTACTCTATTTTTGCGTGTTTTGCTCTTTGCCGCCTCGTATTCTAACGTCCCAAATTGATTTAAGATGATATATTGTAGAGTCGGGTAATCTTTTGAATAATATGTAACTTTTTAAATAGTGAGTTTGAAGCAATATTTTTATCATTTCAATTAATTTCTATTTGTGCATGATGTTTAGGCATTTGTATACAACATTGCATGCACAAATTATTTTGGCATTCTTTTTAACAAAGTTGAATTAATGACTTTGAAAGATTTTAACTTTTTACTTAATTTGGCTTAAAATCCTTATCTTTCCTTAAAATCTCTTTTCTCTCCACCTTTATATTATTATCACTCTATGGAAAAATGAGTGCCATCTAATTATCTAATTCAATAAATCTGTCAACTCGTATTTCTTCACCAAATATATTGACATAAGAATCACATGTAGAATTTAGTTGGGGTTGTCAAAAGTTCGTTACCGAATAGCAAAAATAATAAATAATAAAAATTTGAACCAAATTTAACTTCGAAAACTATACATTTGACATAACCAATTTTTCAATATTCTAGTAAATTTTCATATAAAAAAATTATTACACAAAAATATAATACTTATATTTTTTTTATGAAACCTTTGCTCACAAAAATTTAACTAATAAACACACTTTGACAAGATAAAACTAGGTTTAGAATTATTAGAAATTTTCAACGAAAGAATGGGATGCATTCCTTTGCCCCAAACTCAAATTTTAATGCAATTAAAAACATATAACTTGTTGGTCAACACCCTAAGATCCCCATAGTACTTTTCTTTCCGGTCTTAAATCCTTTCAGAAGAGTTTTTCTTGTAAATTTTGATTTAACTAGTACATACGTGGTAACAATTTGCATGAAATATATTTAATTAACAAGTATAGAATTGGGATTATATTTTTCATCTCCTCCCAATTGTTTTCTTCCATTTGCCATTTCAGTTTATTTTGTTTTATGTCAATTTTTTATATAGATCTATTTTTCTGTATGTAATTTTATAAGGTGTAAATGTAAACTTCCCATAAGGAGAGATTTAGAATTTGTTTTATTTCAACATGGCATGCACGCATTACTTTGAAATTTTTATTAGCAAAGTTAAATTAGTGACTTCGAAAGTTTCCACTTTTACTAAATTTGGGTCATACATACCTTTTCTCTCATCTTTCCTTTTATTACCGCATTATCTGAAAAGATTTTTATCTGATTCATTTAACCTGTTAACTAGGATTTCTTTACCAAAGGTTTTTATATTAGAATCACGTGCGGCGATTTTGAACACAATTTGTCAACATATATTTATTAGTCTCGATAATCACATTTGAATCGAATTGTACAATAGAAAATAAGAAAATTTGTCATTTGTAATTTCTCAATATTTTAGTGGATTTTTAGACAAAAAGTTGATATCGGCTATTTTCTTGTCATGAATTTTTTTTTTCATAACACAAAATCAATATATACCACTTTATCGAGACAACCATGTTCAGATTTTTTTTGGATCCTTTTTCACACAAGAGCCAAATGCATTCCATAGTCAACTATTCCGACTAAAACTTTGTCGGGCTTTATATTACCTCACATGTTTCAGTTCCCGTCGATGTTTCAGTTCCCTCCGTTTCCACCATCCATCCCTTTACTTGCTATTCCGGAGGGGTCTCCCTTCGTTTCCTCCACCGACTTTCCCGGAAGCTACACCTTGAAAATAAAGTTGTTCCATATTGTTGTTATATGGAAATGTGGTCCACCATCGTGTTATTATTACGTCTTTAATTTCTTAATAACGTTCATGTATGATGTTATCGAATGCTAATTAATAAAAGCAGGTCATTGTTGACTTTTAGTTGCTAATGTGCCTTATCTCTGTCTTATCGTCGTATTTAAATGTGTATCTAGATTATGAGAAGGATGATAATTAATTTTATTGTACACATAGTTTTTTTCTGTTTGACGAATAAAATTTAAAAGAGAATTTGCTCCTTTTTTATGATAAAAAAAAGAGAAGAATTATGGTAAGATGATGACTAAGATTATATGAGATTAATTGAAAGCAACCTTATAATTATAACTTTGATCTCATTTTGCTCAACATGGAAGTAGCTAAGTTTTGGTTAGTGTACAACTAGGTTCTTTTGTTAGAAAATATAGAATTCAAAAGATGAGCTACCTGCATTTTGGTACCAATTAGACTTAAAATGTATTGAAATCTCATGTCGGTTATTTTCTATTTTTGTATTAATTCTGAATTTTTGTTATTCAAGTACTAAAAAAACATATTCCACATTTTTATGTACTTCACACAAGACTGCACAAAAATTTTGACTCCTTTTTCTTGCAACTAATTGAGGATCGCCAATCCGCAACAAATTAATGGCATATGTTGTTTTGTCTTAGATTTGATCATATATTTCAAAGTGTACATAACTTGATGGAGATCGTTTGATTTTTGATAGGTATATATTTGGTGCATATATTTATCTTAAAAATATATATCAAGTTTGACATCTAGTTAAAATCAAAATTTTTATTAAAATTTGATATAAAATTATTTTACAATATAGTCATGCCTTACTAACCATTAGTTGCTCCAATGATTTTATTTAGACATCACGTGTTTATAAAAAGAAAATGGAAAAAATGGCAGCCATTAAAATCTAAAAGGCTAAGATCGAGCCACCATGTTATACTTTTGCCAGAAAAAGAATTAAAAAAAAAGTTACGTAATGTTATGCAGCCTCGACCGCATGAAATAAAATTAGAATCGATTCACATAAATAATTTTTTTTAAAACAAATAACTACAAGAAACTTTGAAGCAACATCTTACGGAGTTAAAATACACCACCACCTTGGAAACAACATGGTACAGAAAATTGAATGAAATTAGCTCTCTCATATCCCTATCCTATGAGCGTCAATAAAAACCATGTCTCTAATTATGGGCTCTCATTTTTACGATGATTTTTCAATATCAAATGTTAATATTTGATCAGTAAGTTGTTTTTAAACTAAGGATCGTAAAATTGAACCATATAAACCTATCATAAAACAATTATTTACTAAAATTTTCATTATCAAATATAAAGATCACAAATGTAGACAAAAAATTTTAATTTGTTTTTCATTCTAGTTTCTCCTATAATCAACATACCAAGTTCAATACCAAACTAAGTAGCCAACCTGAACCAACTATTAAGGCATTTAAATCCTCCCATCCTCTCAAACTTGCAAACAAATAGTTAAAGCTGGAGGCCGCGGTCTGACGCAAGTAATGCCGATGGCTGTATCTCACTTCATTCATCATCTTCCTCACATATTGATCCCGCTCATTCTCAGGTTATCGTCTCCTCTTGGTCCACCGGCTGCAATGCCGGATATTCCCTCGATCTCTCCTCCTACTCCACCACTGCCTGCTGCTGTTGCTTTGGCTACCAGTGAGCCCTAATTATATGTATACATTTGACATAATCATTAAGAATCAGCTAGTTCTTGGCCAGTGAAAGATAAAATAAAGGGCAAATTGTCTTCAGGTCCCTAACCTTTGTTTAAATTACTATTTTTGTCCCTCTTATTTTGAAAAAGATACTTTCATCCCCTACTTTGATTAAATATCACCCTTAGGTCTCTAGTACCGAAATCAAAAAATTTCTCCGACAACTAGGGACTTGAAATGTCGATTTTGCTCTTTAGTCAAAAATTAAAAAAAGAAAAGAAAAGGGCATCGATCTTCTCTCTCCCTCCTTCTTCCTCCCTCCCCCTCTCTTTTCTACCTTGTTGTCTCCTTCCTCTCTTGATCCGAAGACATAACCAAAAGAGAAATTGAAAATTTCATGGGTCGGATCTGCTCGTTCAACAATTGGGAGTTGTTGTTTCGTTGGGGACTTTGGTGAGTACCTCCACTTGGGTTGATGTCGTGGACTAGAGCAGTCTCCTTGTTCAGGAACTTCACTTCAATTTACGTGAAGCGTTTGTACTAACCCACGTCATTTTTCCATTTATCCGCGATTACCACATCGTAAGAGGAGATTCAGTTCATATATCTCTTCCGAAAAAAAAAACAATCTCTTTCGGCCAAACAACTGTTAAGAAGGCAGGATTGGCCTAATTCTATACGTACTTCCTAGTTCCTACCAGATTATATTTTCAGCAAGTTTTGATTAAATAAATTCAGAGTTATCGGGGTTTCAATTATTTGTAATTCGAACTTTGTTATTCGGTATAACCATAAAATTCATCACCACCAATAATCACTAAGTCAAATCTTGTTTATATATATTTTTTAAATGTGTTAATATTTTAAATTCGAGTTATTAAAAATATTTTAGTTATAGTTTCAATAACCATTTAGCATTTGATTTTTTTTTCAGAAATTGAGCATTGATATTATATATTCAAAATTAGTTACAAACCGAGCATTATTCATTGTTTTCCAAAAAATATCTCTTTTCATCTCCTTTCCCAAATCACACTCCAAGAGCAATTCACATGATTGCAACTATTTTGGCTTGATGGGAATTTCTTCCTTTCAACAATTAATTATAGTGATTCTTGTTCTTTCAAAATTTTCTATGTATGATCCTCTTCACTTGGCAATTCCCACCATAGACATATTGGCGTTATTTCATGTTTAGGTGATGTAAACCTATTTTTGCCATTTTTTTAGATGCTTAAGAAAGAAACATGTTTTGGTTAGTTTCCATATATACTTAGAAATAGACAAACTCCCCTCCCCATTAATGAATTCCATTAGCTTCTTATCTCTCAGTTTTACTTACTTTCTTCTGTTGTTTTGACAAAAACTAAAAAAGGCTAGAATTATAAATAATAAAAAAGGTCTGAAAAAGCTCATCAAAATTACCGTTTGAATGCATGACATGGGCCTGAAATTGGACTCCCTTCCACAGCAGACGCAGTGGTCGGGCCGGTAAATAGAGATAGAGAACACGTATTTCATATATTTTCTTTCCATAATTAATTATACTATTCATTTAAAATTATAACATGCACTAATAATCCACATGTCAGCCATCGATAGGTAGGTATGTAAAAAGTAAAAACCACCATAAAATGTATTGTATTGTATTGAGATGCAATAATGGTGGACGTACATTATTCCACGATTGCCCTTGGCCTATATAATATGCCTCATTAGTGGTTGTAGTGGTTATGGGAAAGTATCAGTTAAATTATGGTTGGTTCATTTACCTTAAACATAAAGACAGTATAAGACTTATACATGAAAAAAAAATATATAGTCATCTAGTCTGAATACTAAATGTTGAAGAAAAAAAAACAGGTTATGTGCTTAATTTGCTGACGTTTGAATGTCATTATCCGACCCTACTTTGTTTTAGATGAATGATTGTCTTGACTTCTCTGTATGCATTTAATTGTTACATTCAATTTCCACCATTAAAATATAATTAAAGCTTCACCGTGAACCTCTCGTCTTCCACGGATCCTGGACTCTTCTATTCTAGTCTCCTTCAAGTGATCAACCAGTAGGTTTTTACCCTTTTGTTTCCTTTTATCTTATTTTGGTAATTATCTTTTGCATCGTTTAAACGTATCCTAATGGTTTTGAGAGTCTTTTATTTAGCTATTAATTCTTTTTTTACACTTATTTTGTTGGCTGTTTTTTATACGTGCACGATTAATACTCTGCTTGTGTACTCACTTGAGATACTTTCACTTGGATGAAAATAGAACTCCTTTGAAGGTTAACCACACGGATCGTATGATAATCACGTTTCTTGGTTTTGTTTAAGAGGAAGATTGGCTCTTTCTTGTGTTTACTTGAGTGCACTTGTCTTTGGTTGGTGTTGGCTTCCATTCTCCGATGATTAGTGTTGGATAATCTGGTTTCTTCTTCTTCTTCTTGGCAGCAGTCTTATTGCTTCGCTAGGCGGGCTGTGACGAACCCGGATATACTTTCTTCTTTCGTAACATCTCACCGCGAATCCGAACCATTTGACTCTAGGTGTTGTCGCCATGTTCTGCATCCTTCTCCTGATGGTCTAGCTGAGGTGCGTGCGTCCATTTGTTTTCGTCTTCTTTCCTCATCGTGGATCCCTTTTTTTATAACTTCAAGAGTTGGGTGTTCAGTTGCTGTAAGACCATAGCTGGACGAGATTCTTCGTCATATTCATCATTCGTCTTACTTATGGCTGCAATCTGCAACTTGGTTGAAGAACCAAAAGCACTATAGCTTTTTGCCTGTCATGTGTTAGAAGTCTTTTCTTGCTAGTTTGATCCTGATTTTGGTGTTTCCTATTAGTAGTCTTTCCATTTTTCGTATTTCCCCGTTAGTCGTGTCCTATTAAGGATGTTCCTAAACCGTTGTAAGCATTTGCTATATAATGACACACTCTCATAGGGTTTATGCATCGAATAATAATAATAAGAAGAAGTCGTCCTTTACATTTCTTTTCTGTTCAATACAATGCGAGGAGGTTGAGGTTCGAATCCTCAAATCCCACCGTGCACAGCTACAGCTTACGCAGCTCTGTTTCCCGTACCATTTCATTACATTCTCCTTTTGTTTCTAAAACATTATGGACTGCAGATGATGATGCTACATGGTGGTGGTTTTATGATGGGAGGACGATTAGATCGGTTCGGAGACTTGAGGCTTGATATTGATCACATGTCATATGAGGTGTGTCTGGTCCTTCAACTTCGTCTTCAAATCCTGTACTTGAGTTGCTCCTCAATGAATGTTTTGGCTTCCATGTGCAAAGATATTGCTTCCTTGAGGGTTGGTTGTTTACCAATATAGCGTGTTTTATTGGTATCTTCGGAACTTGAAAGTGCCTGATCGCGTAGGACTTGCCTATGGAGGCAACCTGTTGCTTCACATAATCATCGCTCCGCTGGTCGCTTCCCGAGCTCAGTCGAACGTTGAATTTTCCAAGAAGCAGAACTCTTCTTTCTAACTTTGGATTGCTTTAATAATGACATATCAGTGATTCTCTTGTTTTTGTGGATGATTTAAACAGCAACTGCTCGAGCTAGGTGATAGAATTGGATATGTGAGTACGGGACTAAAAGAAAACGAGGTGAGCAAGTGCATCAAGAAGCTGAATCTTTCGGTTATCAGCAGTCAGCCGGCTAATTTAACATGGATTAAGGAAAAGAAATGCAGCATCTGTCAAGTGAGTTCCCCCTGTCTTGAATTTCCCCGGCTCCTGACACGGCACACCATCGGCTCATTCAGTCACTTAAATCTTCTCTCGTTTTTCGTTACTCTGATAGAACAGTTGATTACCTTTACTGACTCTGTTGGTTCGTGTGCGTAGGAGGAGTACGAGGTAGACGATGAATTGGGGAAGCTTGACTGTGAACACGGCTTTCACGTGCAGTGCATACGGCAATGGCTCGCGCACAAGAACAGTTGTCCGGTTTGTAAAACTCCGCCCATGGCACGCTGATGAAGTGATTTACACATCTTAGCAGGTGCAGATGGTCTGGGAAATCCTGTTCCTAGCAGCTTCATGTACAGTCACTTATTCATGATTTCATTCTTTCGCTTGATGCTCCAGAATCTTGTTTGCCAAGAAATTCTAGGTCTTTTGCATTTTGTAAATTGTCAGCACTGGTTGAAGTTATAGATAGATCTCGCCTTCGTTGGAATTCTGAATTATATGCTCACATTTTCTAAATTTATGCCGGGTTTTATTCGACTTCGTTATTTCTCTTGGATTTTGTTAAAATTTTGCTGAATTATTTTCTGCTGTAATTTAATAATTCCGTATATGGTACAAAATATGATGCAAAAATCCTTCCTTTGTCTTATTCCTAAGATTTTATTGGAAACAAAGTGGATATCATTACATGGCAATGGAGCGGTAATAACAGAAGAAAATGTAACTTTGGACTTCTACCGACAAAGATGAAACTTTTGTTGATGAGTTTTGAGCCACTGTGGTTAGATGTTGCTCGGTGGTTGCTGCTGATTCGACGAATCAGCCATCGCCACCACGGCCTGTGTCATGGTCTGGTACTGGGGAGGAAGAGGAACCGCGACCTGCTGCTGATGCGTGTAGTAAACCTGATGGTCATGTGTCACATTGGAGTTGTAATCATAAGCATAATTGTTGCCATCGGCTGGTGTCGCAGGGATCGGTTGATTCGGATACTGCATCTGGGAGTATCCTGCATATTGGCTGTGGTATTGGCTAGCAGGGATCTGGACCACCGAAGGCGCTGATGTCATTGTTGTTGCGTACATGGTTTGAGGAGGTACCTGATCGACCTTGGCAGAGGTGGCTGCAGCTACTTCCCGGGTTGGGTAGACGGGCTGCTGCTGCTGTAGGACGTCCTTGTAGGCTGCGTTTGTGGTGTCGATCATATTGGATTGCACTGTCATGTACTGTTGACCTTGTGCCATAGGCATGACATATACCGGATACTGCTGCTGTTGTTGTAGCTGCTGCTGCTGTTGTTGTTGCTGGTGTTGTTGTTGCTGGTGTTGTAGCTGCTGTTGTTGTTGTTGTTGCTGCTGTTGTAGTTGTTGTTGCTGTTGTGGGGACGCGGCGTAGACAGTATAATAAGATGGTATTGCCATTTGATTTGCTTGAGGATGTGCGAGAAACGGTGAGCTGGTGGCAAGGTATTGTTGTTGCTGCTGATCCAATTGCGTATGCATAGGAAAGACTTGCTCCTGAACTTGCTGGGTTTGAATTTGATAAGTTGGGATTGGGGGTTCAGGTTTGGTACCAGGGCTAACTGGAGGCCTGTGTGCTACTTGTGAGTGATCTTGGTAGTACATAGGCTTAGAAAGAGACCCAGCAGATGCAATGCTTGTATCGCTGCAATCGAAAAATCCGAAAGTGTTCGATTCCGAATATTGACATCCAACAGAAAGTTGAATCTAACTACACACATCAGAGAAGATCTGTACATGTACCTGGCAACTGAATCAGGGGAAGGCAGATTGTAGAAAGCACCGGGCCTCGACTGCAATGGTTGCGAAGGCAACGGTGGCTTCCTGATGCTCGTCGGAATGCCCTGATCGGATCTCTCGTCGTCCGACAGAATCCGGCCTAAACCCTCACCACCACCCATCACCTGCTGCCTTTGGACAGCTTGAGCAAAAGTCATCTGCGCAAACTGCTCCTCGACACCACCTGCGCCTCCTCCCCTCCCCTGATCCTCGGCCGCTGCCGCCGCCACCCGGACCTGGATCGGGGGCAAGTTAGGCACGGAAGAGGAGGACCCGTAGGACGACGACGAGTTGTTCTCCACCACCGGATAGTCCGGCATTGCCGCGTGCAAGTCCTGCGTCACCACCACTTGATGAGAAGGAACCCCCGCCGGCGCCGGTGCCGCCAGCTCCAGGTCAACGTCGACGTCGCTTCCGAGGTTGACCAGGCGCGTGTCCATCGTGGCGGAGTCCGACAAGTTCCTCGGCAGCCCCAGCCCCGAACCATTCAGCGCGTCGACGAACCACGTCTCGGACTTAGCATCATCGAGCAGAGACCCCATCGAAGCGGTCGTTTCGGGCTTGTTGAAGAACAAAAACAGCCTAATACGCGCGTCACCAGACGATGACGTCATGACGCGGTCGTACTCCTCGAACATGTTCTCGAGGTCCTCGTCGGTGGAGACTGAGACTAGGGAGTCGAGGTCCTCGTTGGGGAGCTGGTACTTGATGGTGAACGACCGGTCGTTGAGGAGGGTACGGGAGAGGCGTGACGTGAGAGAGGAGAGAGAGGGGTTGGTCCGGTCCAAAGCGACCATTCGGGTCTCGCCGTTGACGTAGCAGAGGGACTTGTCGTGTGGGCGGGGGATGATGTGGCCGCCGTAGCTGCACATGAGCCGGAGCTTGGCCCCCGGGACGGTGGGGAGGTGGTCGAGGGAGGACGCCGGAGGGGAGACGGAGTCAAGGGAGTCCGGCGCCGGCGGGTAGGCGAGGTGGATGGTGGTTGGGAGAGGGGGGAGAGGGTGAGGTTGATCCATTCTTGGGAGATGGAGATGGAGATGGAGAGTGTGGTGAGTTCAATTAATATAAGAATAATATGGAAAATGATGGGGGCGGCCGGATGGAGCTAAGCCGAGGTTGCCATCTTTAAGAGGTGGGATATTTGTATATACTATTCGACTAAAATGGAGACTCCTAAGATATTTTATTTTGGATTAAATTTGTTTTAAGTTACAATATTGGTATTTTTACTAGTTGATCTAAGTGTTCTAAGTGTATTGTTATGATCAATATTATCTTCAGCATACTTGTGAGTCGTCCTTTTTCATTTTTCAAGTTATAATACTTCATGTTATCCAAATATTTTACATTAATATATTATTACGAAACTAAATTCAAAATTTATTAATTAAACCAAAATAATTTCATTAAGTGTTGATCTAGTAATGAAAGTGTCGGTAAGCAAACAATTTAATGTATCCGTTATATGGTTGACAATGATCAATTATGTACTAATCCCTGGCAACAAATATGCCATATTACTTGGAGTGGATTTGTTGGGAAGACTTTATGAGTCCCATATGTGGACTGGGTAATTTGGTAAAATTCTATTAATGAGATTCTCTCTCTATAATCTTGCAACTACTAACTTTTTTGAATTGGTTGATTTCTCTCTCTCATTAATTAACCTCCTAACTAATTGGTCAATAAACCAATAAATTAATAATATTGACCAATAAATTAATAAATCAGTAAACCAATAAACTAATAAATCAATAAATTAGTATCAATAAATCAATAAACTAAAAAATCAATAAACCAGTATCAATAAACCAATAAACTAATAAATCAATAAACTAACAAACCAATAAATCAATAAACTAATAAATCAATAAACCAATATCAATAAACTAATAAACCAATAAACCAATAATTTTCGAGGTTGCCATCTTTAAGAGGTGGGATATTTGTATATACTATTCGACTAAAATGGAGACTCGTAAGATATTTTATTTTGGATTAAATTTGTTTAAGTTACAATATTGTTATGAATTTTTACTAGTTGATCTAAGTGTATTGTTATGATCAATATTATCTTTAGCATACTTGTGAGTCTTCCTTTTTCATTTTTCAAGTTATAAGTCATGCTATCCAGAGTGAGCTGATTGATTTATGTTCGAGATGAATAAATAATTTTTTTGAAAAAGTGATAAAAAAAATTATAACAAATATTTTACATTAATATATTATTCCAAAACTAAATTCAAAATTTATTAATTAAACCAAAATAATTTCATTAATTGTTGATCTAGTAATCAAGTGTCGGTAAGCAAACAATTTAATGTATCCGTTATATGGTTGACAATGATCAATTATGTACTAATCCCTGACAACAAATATGCCATATTACTAGTCTAAAAAGTCATATTATTGATTGATCAAAGTGAGGTTGCTATATTAACGAATAATTCTAATAGCTGTTCAGTTAACTAATAAATAATAACTATTAAACCGAAACAAATTACAGCTGTACAATTAATGCGAGTATATTCCAAGTATTAGGTAATTAATGAGTCGGTCCCTTTCCCATTGATTCTGAATTGACTCACGTCTAACGAAGGAAGAAGGGTCCTGGCGCCAGTTCACCATGTGCTTTCTAGTCCTTTTGTGCGTGTTGGTCACACCTGGCCAAACTAACTAACCCCAACTTGTTTACGTGGAGAGATAAAATGATATGATCTCTCAGATTAAAAATGCTCTACGTTCGTCAAAGCATATTTGGGTTTTAATTGTCGAGAATTTTGCAAATAAAAGAAATCATCATTAAAATAGTCCATCTGACTCTTTTGACAAATTGTAGCTTTCTTCAAGTGTTCTAGTATCTAGGTTCATTCCATAATGATTAACTTATCAAATTCACAAAAAAAAAATCACTTTTTCATCAACGTGTAATATATTGGTAAGATTTAAATTAAACATCATACTTAACAGAATCCTGAGTTATTATCACTTGGACAACATCTGTTAGTTAATTAACAAATCTTTGACTAAACTTAACAGTGCTCTTTGCGTATAACTACAACATAGGCCTTCGTCTACGTTCATTATAGTGAAAGCAAGCAAAGGCATGATATTGCTTACGTGCATTTATTCTTTTGACTACAAGCAACTTGAGTCTCGTGCTTTTGGTGGTAAATGGCGTGAAATGTCATTCACTCTCCTCGTCTTCAACGAAATGAGTCGCTCATCGAACCAAGTTTATGTTTAGTGTTTAGATCCGCACATGAAATATAATAGTATAGTTTATTTTAATGTATCGAGTTCAAATTATAGAAAACATAATTAAAATTTGAGAAGATAAAGTTTACCTTTATGTCCTCGGATACTAGGAAACTGTAACGAGAAAGCAGAAGGTAACCGATGATTAGACGTTCCTTTTGTTAAAAGGATGAAGATAAAAGTCTGGTAATTTTTTTTTTTTTTTGAGAAACGAATCTTTAATAGTGTTAAATTTAGATCGAAAAATATGAAAAAGGTAGTACGTCAAACTGCTTATAGCATTTGTTAGGTTATTTAGCCATTATACCTCACCATTGTTCGAACAATATTTTAAGGTATTCTAGTTTATCCTTGAATCTATGATCTGTCCTGACTCACATGTTCTGGTCATGTAACAAGCAGCGTTTATAATAATTTAACCCATCACAATTCCCAATATCTTACAATATTGTTCACGTATTCAATGAACACAAATTATCAAGTCTCGAATAATTAATATTCATATCTAATCAAATTATACAAAAATAGTTGTTTAAAACCAATATATTTCAAATATGAAATCCATAGTTAAGTTAAAAAGAGCTCATTATTTATTAATAAATTTGATGGTAGTCACAGAATATATGAATTGGCTTTTTATCAAGTTGGATCTTATTTTAGGGGATAACTCCGGTAGTATATATTAATATGAAGTGCCTTTTGAAATATCTAGCAGAAGGAGAATGAACTTAGTTATTCTTTTTCCAAGGTACTTGAAGTGTTACTTGACCCATAAATAAGGGGATATTACTAGATTTGCTGTCTCCTAGTGGGTAATTGAGGTGGAAATGAGTACATTGGACAAGTGGAAGGAACTTTTTAATGAATTTGTAGGGTATAATTTAATTCCAACTGGTAGATTCTACAATAATAATTACTCATGGTGGGTGAGAAAAAAACCGAGCATACCGTATACCGTACCGTACCGTACCGAAAATTTAACAAACCGCACATATACCGTACCGCAAAATACCGACAT
Source organism: Hypericum perforatum (assembly GCA_012979155.1). Classification (NCBI taxonomy): domain Eukaryota; kingdom Viridiplantae; phylum Streptophyta; class Magnoliopsida; order Malpighiales; family Hypericaceae; genus Hypericum; species Hypericum perforatum. The sequence goes on from SOPF01030277.1 coordinate 15,317, forward strand.
CGCGGTATACCGCAATAAAACGGTACGGGTGCGGTTTTTAGTACCACACCGAATACATGCATAATACCGCAAAATATCGCACCGTACCGCGGTATACCGCAATACCGACACCGCGGTATACCGCACCGCGCGGTTTTCACCATACCGCATACCGCGCGGTTTTTGTTTTTCTAAGAAAAAAATTGTGGTACGGTATGAAATTTCATACCGATACCGCAATACCGTACCGAACTCTCCCCTACTCATGGATACTTATCAATAAAAAAATTATTACTCATGATTTTCGAGAACAAATCTGCCTTTGCGTCGCTCAATGCGCTTAGGAGATAAATACATAAAATATTTAAATATATGCGAGTATATATTTTTCAGAGAAAGAGAATATATATTTTTTTATTATTCATATATCGATTATCTGTATTTATATGTTCACAAGTATTATTTACAAGTAACAGGTGTCAAAGAATTTTTTTCTTACGTCGCATTTAGTTCTCTAAAAATATGTGCCGATAATATCAATCATGTTATTTAATCATTTCTAACAATTTAAATCATTTTTCGGGTATTATTAACTATCCGCACCATAATAAATGGAGTTTTCACTTTTCAGAAAGAAAAAAGGGCCTCTAGATCGTCAGGAGTTCAAGTGGGCCGGTACCGTGCCCTATTAGTCCAGATTGTTTGGGCTTAAGGGGCTTGGGAAAATGCACAAACAAATCATAAGCCGCCACGTGTCCTCCTCACTCACCTCTCTCTCGCCCCTCCCAGGAGACGAGGGAGGGAGGCATCCAACTGAAAAGCTTCTTTCTGACCCGTAAAGGGTCCGCCGGGATCTGCACGTGTCGGCGAGGAGTCGTCGACGATAGCGTCACCGTCGAGAGAGTTGTTGTTAGGTTATCCTAAACCAGAAGCTGCATCAATTGGTACTCTCTTTTTCTTTTCCTACTGATATAATGAAGAGTGTTCGATACGCCTAATTAATAAGGTAGGAAGATGTCTGGAGTTCGAATCATCGGATTTCTGAGTTTGTTTGTAGTGCATCCACCAACCACAGCCAAACGGTGCGGATTAAAAGCAATTACCTTGTGGTGTCAGGTTGAAACCAAGCAGTGGGAGTTGTATTTAAAGTACTACTACTATTCGAAAGCTTGTTGGAACGTATTACATAGTTTTCTTGCCACAGGAAAAGTTGAATACACATAGTTAGATAAGCTTAATTGAAGGGCCAAATCAAAATCTGGAGAATCAATCACAGTTGTGATGCAACTTAAAATCTGTCAGGAACACTAAAACCGTGCCCTGGACGGTACCCGCCACATTGATATCCTTCGCTTCTAAAACCTTTATGCGATGAATCGCTTCGGGACATGGTGAGCTTTGGGCAACCTCGGATTGATACTTTCTCTGAGTATGGGAAGAAAAGTGATCTTTCATAGATGTTCTTCAGCTCCGCAAGATGATATAAGTAAAGAACTTTCAAATTTGGGAACAAATATGCCTCGTCTTCCTCCACCTTGATTTTATCAGCTGCAATTATATGTTCCATCTTGTGGCAATGTGACACCGAAAGAACTTTCAGGTTTGGAGCAAACGCAAGCCAAGTCAAGTCTCTCAATTTCGGGCAGTTATCAATGAATACTTTATCAAGGTTATTAAAGAGGCTTATGGTACTCGTCATCATCTCCAAGTCCCACGGATGTGGATGTGGATCTGGCTGCTCGCTAGAAGTTGAACCTTCTCCTATCTCGAGGACCTCCAAGTTTGAGCAGTTGCTCACGCGAATGATCTCCAGATGCTCTATACGCGCCAAAAGTGCAATGTTAAGTGACTTGGAGCTGCCAAGGTTCTGGATGAATGTCTCTTGAATACAAGAGAGGATCTTAGTATCAAAGCTCAACAAAATGTGGAAGGTCCCTGCAGTTTTTAGTGTGATGCTTAACAGACTCAATGACTTGAGGCACTGCAAGTCTGCAACTTCAGTTTCCGTCCCGCATCCAGCCATCCGGAGCACTTGCAATTTTGAGAAGCTTGATATTAACTTCTTTGGAATTCTGACCAGTGCTGACGTGTGATCCAAGTTCAAGCACTTCATCTTGACCAGTTCCTTTAGTTCACTTGGAACCCGTCTTAAACCAGTCATTGACAGATTGAGATGCTGCAGCAAAGCCAAGTTTGATATCCCAGGTGGCAATTCTACCAGACTTTTGTTAAATGAGAGGTCCAGGACAGTGAGAGTTGTCAGATGTTGGAACCAGTCTTCTCTGATCGCCTTCAAACAATTGTGATCCAGAATCAAAGTCTGAAGATAGCTGGACCGAGGTGCTTCATCCAAATTCTGAATTCTATTAGCGGACAATGACATCCTCTTTACCCCCTCCCACGTGCTGATATTTGGCAGCTCAGTTAGACGAGCATATGCTCTTACTAGAACATTGTGATTCCGTCCATAATCACAAGCTATCCATATCGCCATATCCCGAATCACATCGTGCATAGCAACATATTCCCCCTGATCTTGCAAGAGAGATGCATTAACGAGACAGCCAATAACATAATGTCCCTGATCTTGCAACCTGCTCACATCATTCCCCGAATCTAAGAGGCCTTCACTAATCCAGTAATCTATCAGACTGGTTTTACAGATCCGACCCGGGAACAGTGCACAATAAAGGAAGCAAGATTGAACTCTATCCGTTGGTAGAGCATCGTAACTGAATTTCAGAAGAGGAAAGACGACATCCCCCATACCTGAAAAGTCAGAGGCACATTTGCTGAGGACTTCGGAAGCATGGCGCCATTCTTGGACTGTCTTCTTGGAGGCCATGGCTCGGCCAACCGTTAAAAGTGCAAGTGGTAGGCCGCAGCACTTTTTAGCCATCTTTTCTGCATACTTCTGAATATGCTGGTGAGTGTGTATGACAAGACCAACTTTGTCCGAAAACAACTTCCACGCAGCACCCCATGGCAAGCCCTCTACTTTGATCATATTTTGGGGTTCCATGTGCCGACACACTTCCTCTGAGCGACAAGTGAACACCATCTTTGATCCATTTTCGGAATTTGGAATTGGAACTCCTACTCTGCTCAAGTCAAGTCTCTCCCACACATCATCTAATAATAACACAAACCTCATTTTGGAAAGGGCTCTGTAGATATCCACTGCCTTCTCACCAACCCTCTTTCTCTCCCAGGTTTCATTGTATAAATCTAATCTTTTCGCGATCTCTTCCTGGATCATCTCAATTTCGCCGCCTCTAGAAACTGTAACCCACATGACAATTCCGTATTCGTGGGTCGCCCAGAGAAGGTCGTTATTCAACATGGTCAAAAGGGTTGTCTTGCCTATCCCACCCATTCCTTGTATGCCAATAGTCCCCACATTTGTATCCGCGAAAGAGTGCTTAACAGAAGCAAACGTTTCCTCCAAGCCTAGTGTTGGTAAACTTGGTTTAAACTGAACCACATCAGGTGGACCCTGTCTGGCCACAACTGCAAAACCTCCTTTGATCCGGAGATTGCGCACATGCTGGATTTTATTGACTACGCCTTTACCAAACTGATAACCGGATAAAGGGTTCTTGGAACAGCTCACTCCGAAGCGCAACTTTTCAACCTCTAGGGAGCCATCGCTGATCATCTGCTCAACCTCAACGATCTCAGTTTCCGTCCTGGAAAGCCAGCCCAGTACTTGGTTTAACGGCTGCAAGTTTTGCCTCTCTGCAACTTTGACCTGCCTCTCGTTGTCATTCCTTAGTTCCTTGAGCTCTTCTAGCGCAACCTTCAAGGTAGCAAGGTTCTCTTCCAGGTTGATGGTGTAGCTCACCCGCACAGCAGCACAGTCCCAGCAATGAGCCACCACGTTGTCCAAACCACAAGAAACAGAAATTATGTTACCCATCTTACTGTATCAGGTTTCCTCAACCTACACCGAACAGCTTTGTTTACAGGTTCCTGGAAGTTGATATTGATTCAGTGGCTGTTAAGGGATACTATCTTTTTGCTATGGTATGGCATAAATAATTAATGTTAGACGCGAATGCAATGAACTTCCAAAGGAAGGGGTCACTTGTTGACTTTCTGAATCATTTGGCCTTAGAAAGAGACCTACCTGAAGACTTGGTTGTATCCAGCGCTGACAAGGAGAAACAAAGGCACTTGGAAATGCCCATTAGTCACTGACTCACTGTCATGGTTCATCAGTTCCAGTCTTCCACTGCATTCATTACACACACGGTTTTATGGGTCCATAAAACCGTGTTACTTGGTGGAAATTAACACAGGTTGACCATCTGCTTTGTTTCAATGAGAATTGTGTTGTATGGAATAAGGCGATTTTAATTGTGGTCCTTATTTATCAGCAAACCTTTCCATCCAACCAAAGAGTTAGAAAAGTGGGTGGAACTCTTTAATTGTGGTCCAAGACGAAGGTTAACAGTGAAGACTTTAAACATCTTCCTGTAAATCTGCATGAGAGTCAAGTTTGGTATATTCTATTGAAAGTTCAAATTAAATCAGATTAGCATGAAGTGCCTTTTGAAAGATCTAGCAGAAGGAGAATGAACTTGGTTTTTCTTTTTTCAAAGTATTTGAAGGGTTACTTGACCCCATAAATAAGGGGATATTACTATATTTGCTGTCTCCTGGTGGGCAATTGAGTTGGATACGAGTACATGGATAAGTGGAAGGAACTTTTAAATGGATTTGTAGGATGTAATTTAATTCCAACTGGTAGATTCTACATTAATAATTACTTATGGATACTTATCAATTTAAAAAAATAATTACTTATGATTTTCGTCTTTCGAGGACAAATCTGCGTGTGCTTCGCTTAATGGGGTTAGGAGATAAATACATGTAATATTTAAAGATTTGCGATTCGTAGGAGGTGAGATTTTAACTTCTCTCAAGTGGTCTTTGGTTGAAATCGCATATGTCCGAATATTGAATGTGACAGTGAGGAAGTTTTGCGCCGCCTACTAACATTTTATTAAACAAAATCACGAGAATATAATTCTTATTATTCAAAGATCCATCGTGTCTGTCTAAATATTTCCCCATCAAGAATTCTTTACAAATAACATATGTAAAAGAATTTCTTCTTACTTTCTGACAGAAATAAAGAATTAACATTGAGATTTCTAACCTGGCAGTACAAAAAATTATAAAAGTCAAAAAATTCGAAGATTAAATCTTGTTACGATGTAAATGTATTTTACCTTTCAAAAAATTTATCTTTAGTATTTTTGACTTTTACCTCTAGATCTTTGGGCTTTCAAGTAGGCCGGTAGCGTGCCTTATTACACATATTGTTTGGGCTTGAGGCCCAGAGGCTTGGGAAAATGCACAAACAAATTAGCAAGCCGCCACGTGGCCCCATCGCCTTCTCTCTCTCTCTCTCTCTCTCTCTCTCCAAGTAGGCGAGGCGTCCACCTGGAAAACTTCTTCCTGACCCGATCACGAGTCCGCCGGGACCCACACGTGGGGGCGAGGAGCAGCAACTGAGGAGTCGTTGACGGTGGCGTAGTCGTCGGGAGATCCTCAACTAGAAGCTGCATCAATTGGTACTCTTTCTTTCCTTTGATTAATTGAAGAGTGTTTGATATGTCTAATTAATAAGGCAAGAAGGTCTCGAGTTCGAATCCTCGGATTTCGGGTTTTACTTGTACTGGATCCACACACACAGACACAGCCAAACGATATGGAATAAAAGCAATTAGTTTGTGGTGTCATTTAGAATAGAATGTTCCTTCCTATTCGAATTCATGGGGCAGTTGTGGATCAAATTTTATCTCACAGCATTTAGTATTTGTTAGACCACCAAGTGTTTACCAGATTGCCTTGATGCATCTTGTTTGTTCATATTACATATATCGGAAATGCGAATACAAATAGCTTAATGGAAGGAAGCTAACGGCGAGGACAAGACCCGCATGTGGCGGCGAGGAGCAGCAGTTGAGGAGTAACGGACGGTGGCGTCGGGATTTCCTTTCTTCTAATTAGCCTGGAGGCGACGTGCATTGATGTCCAGGTTGAGCTCCGGGCAACCTCGAACTGATATTGTCGGGGAGGACGGGAACAGTAAGACACCTGATCTCTTACAGATGCTCTTCAGCTTCACGAGATGGTGTAGATAAATAAATTGCATTTCTGGGAACAGATATCGCCTTCCTTTCTCCAGCCTAATTTTACTACTGGCTGCAATTATATGTTTCATCTTGCAGCAATGTGACACAGAAAGAACTTTCAGGTTTGGAGCAAATCCAAGACAAGTCAAGTCTCTCAGTTTTGGGCGGTTATCAACGAATACCTTTTCAAGGCTATTCAGGCTTATTCTATTCATGATGTCCGAGCACTGACGCTGATGTGGATCTGGCCGCTGACGTGGACGTGGATGTGGCTGCTCGCTAGAAGTTGAACCTTCTCCTACTTTGAGGACCTTCAAGTTTGAGCAGTTGCTCACTCGAACAATCTCCAGATGCTCCATTCGCCCCAATAGTGCAACATCAAGTGACTTGGAGCTGCCAAGGTCCTGGATGAATAGCTCTTGAGTACAAGAGAGGATCTTATTATGGAAGCTCAACAAAAAGTGGAAAGTCCCTGCAGTTTTTACTGTGATGCTTAACAGACTTAATGACTTGAGGCGCTGCAAGTATGCAACTTCAGTTTCTCTCCCGCATCCAGCCATCCGGAGCACTTGCAACTGTGAGAAGCTTGATACTAACTTCTCTGGGATGTCGACGAGTGCTGATGTTTGATCCAAGTTCAAGCACTTCATCTTGACCAGTTCCTTTAGTTCACTTGGAACCCGCCTTAAACCAGTCATTGACAGATTGAGATGCTGCAGCAAAGCCAAGTTTGATATCCCAGGTGGCAATTCTACCAGACTTTTGTTCAATGAGAGGTCCAGGACAGTGAGAGTTGGCAAATAACGGAAGAAGTCATTTGCAATCACCTCCAGATGGTTGTGATCAATAATCAGAGTCTGAAGATTGTTGGACTGAGGTGCTTCTTCCAAAGTTCGAATTTTATTAGCCGAGAGTGACATCCTCTTTACGCCCTCCCACTTACTGATTTCTGGTGCTTCAGTCAGGCCAGCGGATGCTCTTACTACAACATTGACATTCCGTCCAAAATTACAATCTATCCATATTGCCATGTCACGGGGCAAATCGTGGATAGTAACAAATTCCCCTTGATCTTGCAAGAGGGATGCATTAACGAGACAGCCAATAACATCATGTCCCTTATCTTGCAACCTGCTCACATCATTCCCTACATCTAAGAGGCCTTCACCAATCCAGTAATCTATCAGACTGGAGCTGCAGATCCAACCCGGAAACAGAGCACAATAAAGGAAGCAAGATCGAACAGTCTCGGTTGGTAGGCCGTCATAACTAAATTTAAGAAGAAGAAAGACGACGTCCCCCATACCTGAAAAGTCAGAGGCGCATTTGCTGAGGACTTGAGAAGCATGGCGCCATTCTTGGACTGTCTTCTTGGACGCCATGGCTCGGCCAACCGTTACAAGTGCAAGTGGCAAGCCGCCGCATTGTTTGGCCATCTTTTCCGCATACTTCTGAATATGCTGGTGAGGTCTATGACAAGACCAACTTTGTCCGTGAACAACTTCCACGCAGCATCCCATTGCAAGCACGATGCCTTGATTATATTTTGGGATTCCATGTGCCAACACACTTCCTCTGAACGACAAGTGAACACCACCTTTGATCCATTTGTGGAATTCGGAATCGGAACTCCTACTTTGCTTAAGTCTAGTCTCTCCCACACGTCATCCAATAATAACACAAACCTCATTTTGGAAAGGGCTTCGCAGATATCCATTGCCTTCTCATCAACCCTCTTTCTCTTCCATGTCTTATCATTTAAATCTAATCTTTTCGCAATCTTTTTCTGACTCATCTTAACTCCGCCGGCTCTAGAAACTGTAACCCAGATGACAATTCCAAAGTCATGGGCCGCCGAGAGAAGGTCATTATTCAACAAGGTCAAAAGGGTTGTCTTGCCTATTCCACCCATTCCTTGTATGCCAATAGTCCCCACACTTGTATCCATGAAAGCGTGCATAACAGAAGCAAACGTTTCCTCCAAGCCCTGTGTTGGTACACCTGGTCTTTCCTCCACCACAGCAGATGGACCCTTGTTGGCCACAACTGCAAAACCTCCTTTGCTCTGAAGATTGCGCACACGCTAGAGTTTATTGACGACATCTTTACCAAACTGATACCCAGACAAGGGGTTCCGAGAACAGCTCACTCCGAGGCATAACTTGTCAACCTCTAGTGGACCATTGCCGATCATCTGCTCGATCTCAACGATCTCAGTTTCCGTTCTAGAAAGCCACCCCAATACTTGGTCCAGCAGCTGCAAGTTTTTCCTCCTGGCAACTTTGACCCGCTTCTCCAAGTCTTTCCTTTGTTCCTTGAGCTCTTCTAGCTCTACCTTCAAGGTAGCAAGGGTCCCCGGTAGGTCGATGATGTAGCTGGCTCGTCCAGCAGCACAGTCCTAGCAAGGAGCCACCACGTTGTCCAAACCACAAGAAACAGAAATTATGTTACCCATCTGACTGACTGTATCGGGTTTCCTCAACCTACACCGAACGGCTTTGTTTCGATGGGAACTTAAATCGTTCTGTTTTTTTTCAGATTCCTGGAAGTTGATTGACTGAGAGGCAGTTAAAGAAGGATAAGGAGTGTTCTCAAGCAGGATAAGTCATCAGTGGCGGCGTATTCTACTAGAAAGAGACCTGAAGACTTGGTTGGATCCAGCGGTGACAAGGAGAAACGAAGGCACTTGGAAATGCCCATTAGTCACTGTTATGGTTAATCATTTCCACTACATTACACCAAATTTCAACTTAGTGGAAATTAACTCAACTTGCCCATCTGCTTTGTTTATGAAGGATTTAAATCACGATTAACGCATAATCGCGAACTAATCCCTCGTACAATCAACGAACAAATACGTTAATTAAAATGATGCTTACTTGTTGTAGCATGCTCCCGAAGGACCGTTGCGACGAGGTCTTGTTACCGGTCGGTTCACGATCACGAACGGATCGGATACGTGAACGGATTTCCACGAATGGCCTTGATCCGCAAATCTGAGACCTTCAGGGACTAAAACGTAATAGTCCATTTTTGTGAGAGACTGTGAGGGTGGCAAATTACACACCTGGTCACCAGCTATTTTCACCCTTTTATAGCCAAACCCAAAGTAGGAGGTGGGCCTCATGCAAAGAGGCCCACACTCCCATGTCCACCTCTTCCTAATGGAAGAGGTGGGTTTTGGCCCATAGCCAACAATCTCCCACTCATTCATTATTGATCATAGTCAAAATAATGAATGTAATTTGGGCCCAAAACCCAATTAAACTCCATCTCACACATTATTGACCATAGTCAACAAAGTCTCAGATATTACATCACAAGGATTTCGTGCGACCAGCATACATCGAGTGTGGATAGCTAAATTCAAGAGCACTCACAATGGCCACATGAATTGTAGCATCTCGATATCCTCATTACGTACCGTATGCCTTATCCTAGACCTCATCTCATATCCCATTGTTATCACATGTGATTTCAAACAATTTGTTCGCGTTCACTATTGTATTACACATAATACAATAGGTGCACCAGAACTACGAATCTCAGGAATATGATCGATGAAGAACCTTCTCCTTTATAAGTATTTCTTCCATCATGATGATGCCTGCTTTTCTAGTCAGCCTTGCCAGGTCGAATTATGAATCATGACCTTTTCATAGACTTTCTAAGCTAGCAGCACAAAATCATACTTCTGAAATACGTTAAGGATCATAAGGATAGTGTCTCCGAAAATCAAGTTTTCGAAATTGGTCTCACACCAGGGAAACAGAAATCACTCTATGATTTCCCATCCATTGGTCGACTAAGCAAACATGGTACTATCCACGTCCTATGATGTTCATTCCTCCGAAAAGAAGCGCATGTGATACACAAATTAACATCATACTAGAGCATCAGCCTTGCTGTTTTACAGAACAACGGCCTTAGTTTACATAAAACTGCTCCAGGCTATCAAGACAGATTAATGATAAGTTCCACTTATTTCTTATCACTCGGATTCACAAAAAATCCTATGCAGCAACAAATGCTTGCATTCACAAATCTTGCACTTTTAACAAGAACTTATCTTGTAGTTAAGCAAGACGGCATCAACATTTTAGAACAGACACTCGATGTAATGATGTTCATAAAACTACCTCATCTCAACAAGGAATCAACACATTGACTCCCACTGAGGTAAACACCCGTGTGAGTGGGCTACTTTTCTGTCTCACATGCATTCATAAATGTTAATCAAAATAACATTCACATTTGTATTACTGATATAGTATCAAATTTTATTGAATAACAAATTCAATAGACACTATTTGAGCAAGAAACAACTTATTCACAAATCCTGGGACCTATGATATTTCTCAAAACATCATAAGATACTCCCTAAGATCTGTGATCATATCTCACATAGATATGTGTTTCATGCTTACTTTTTCACATATAACAACTAAACATAACATATATTTATTGGTTCATCTGGGATAGCTTTGGATAATTTTTGAAGACTCTCTTTAACCATTTTATTTATTGCACAATGGTTACAAAAACCACAAATTCAGTTCTTATAACTGATTAGGAGATAGACGCAAGTCTATTCATAGCTACTCCATGAGATAGCTTCTCCTAATGGCAAATAAATATATCCAAATATGAATATTCATATATTCACATCTCATGCCTAAATGGCATTAGCTTAACCCATGATGACAGGTCTTAACCAAAATGATTGTACTGCAATCACTTCCAAGTACTTTATAATTTTCTTGACCAAAAAATCAATGTGCTATGTTTGGATCACCATAATCCACAACATTCACTTAAAGGACATCCAACACATCCTTTAGCTTATGAGGAATATCTGGATACAAATCTTTACTCAAGAAAATGACCTTTTAACTACTAGGGCACATAGGGCTAATATCATCACATTCAAACCGTTACTCAAACGATTTCTCAAAATCTTAATTTTGAGTAGTAATGAACTTCACTAATATCTTTAAATTTCAAAGTCAGTCATAAACTACACTTTGATCTTGTAAAGATATTTCTAGTCAATTTTGACTACATATGTCACTCACATTTGACGACAAACCTTTTCAGAGCATATGGTGTTGTTTTCACAGTACTCATCAATTAATTCGAAAAATATACGACATTTCGTATTATGATTGAATCATGAAATGACAAGTTTAACACTGACTCGCATATAGATTGAGGCTACTTCACAAACTCTATGTTTGGTATCTCAATCTATGGATACAACTCTCTGGTCAAACCATATGAGTTTCTCCATCCAATTCTCCACTGAGAAATGCAGTCATTACATCCATTAGATGTAGCTCTAGATCATGTAAGTCATTATAGCCAAAATTAACCTAACAATCAGAAATCTCACAACAATAGAGAATGACTCCTCATAGTCAACTCTTTCATGTTATGTGATTCAACTGAAAGTCAAGCAAGACTATTTATGTTTAATCTTGAGAATTCATTAATTCTCAAAATGTGCCCCTATAGACAAGTAAACATCAAACTAGTTCTCAAACATAGTTTGATCTTATCTATTCGTTCATTGTATTGACTAATTCATTCTAACTGAGAACTGACACAACATCCAAAATCATCTTATGTTCATTCTCATCTTATAGGATTTGCTAAAAGAAGTATCACTTGTATCTTTATACAAGAGACCATTTCTCACACTTTCAACCTTCAGTCGTTAGTATGAAAAAATTTATTCTTTTAGCTTTATGAATTTCCAATTTTGATAAATATCTCACATATCCATCGTAACTAGAATTCATATCCTATAGAAGTTTTATTCCAAACTCCCACTGAAGTTTAGAATCCTACTCCTACTAAGCCATAGATCTCACATACTCCCACTGAGATGTAGATCATTGGGATCATGAACTTCCGAATCAACTAGAGGTGGTTAAACATATTTTCCTCCTCCACAAAATCCTCCCACTCGGAAGGAGTGATCCAGATGATTTTAACTTATCAGTTTCATACAAGGTGGGTCATAACTCACCTATATTAATTTTGAAAAAACTCATTTTTCAAAAAATATTATGTGGTACAAATGATCACTTTCCTATTTGATTTGTTCACTTTCGAATATGTATCAACTTATTTGATACTTGTAAGCATTTTACAAAGACATTCTTTGTAAGATACTCACACAAATGGACGCAAGATGACCTACTCTTACAGTCTTCACCACATACTTCAGAACGAATTTAATACAATTGACGAATAAATCTAGTTATTTTATGAATAGATCTCGTAACTATTTTTCTATTCTAGAAGCATTTACATGTAGGTAAATTCGGTCTTCACCAAATTACCTTTTAGTCCTACCTTAGTTGGACAATCATGTGTTCAAGACTAACATAGTCCACTCTAGAATAACATAACTTGACATCAACTTCAGACGTTAAGTTATGATCGCAGAAAAATAATTACAATGTAGATCACATAGATCAACATTCAAAATGAGAATCTATTTACTAATAACTATCGTAAATAAAGACTTATCCAGAATTCTAATCACAATGCTACTCAACTATCTAATAGAAACTAAGAGTCTTTTAAACTTGAACGAACATGGAGTATATCACACGTCATGTAGAAGTAGAATTTACTGACACAATCTGTTGTATCAATTCTTTCAACTCCTACTCATGTATATAAACCAATATTGATGGAACTTACTCCAATCAATGCTTATTGGGATTCAACAAAGATTTCACACATCTTTGTCACATGGCCTGTCTCAACTGAATCAATCACTTAATTGACATTCAGTTTGAAGAATAGATCTAGACAAATTTAATTCACTCACAAGTGAACTAAATAATTGTCTTGGCAATGCAACTTATCGCAAAATGCCATATCTTCAGACAGTTAAAATATTTCTTCTCAGAAATATTAGACCTTTAAATCTTCCTACCCTCAGAACATTTCTTTTGGGTTTAGTTCATTTAGTTCTTACTCTTTTGTTTCTTAACTATTCCATTTGCCTCAAACAGTTTTGGTCAACCTTATTGTTGCTCCTACTGGAACAAACTCAAGTCACATACACTGCAGGATGGACTTTGCTAAGAGACAATTCTCTTTAAGCTTAAGGTGACAACTCATATGAAATCCCTAATATTATCAACACACATTTGGGCTATTCACATGATCAAAACTTATAGGCATGAAATAATTATTATGCTTAATGTTTAAGCATATAACCAGCCTAAGCTAGCTTGTTGATTGCATTAAACATCTTACATAAAGACATTATCATTAAGCAATCAACACATAAATTGAGCACATTCTCATATTAGACCACAATCATAATCATAGTCTAAAGAACCTAGTGTTCTTCCAGCACATAGCTATTCATATAGCTTAAAGAAAATTATGAAAGATACATTGTATGTAAAGAATTACATCAATAATACAAAATAATTTACTATACGTTATAACTCTGAATGATTAAAGTCCTTGACTATCTCAGATTTGAAGTAGGTCACGGATATGTTTCCCCTCACAACTCCGAGAGATAATCTCAAACCCTAATCATTCTAAGTTCTTTGATAGTAAATACAAGTGGATCTTTTTCATGGTAATAATCATGTTATTAAATAAACAATTTATTTAATCAAGATAACATATATCTGCATGATAAACAACCATGAAAAATACACAAAGTTCTAAACACATATGTTTAAGAACTTTCAACAAGACTTAACAAAAATTTAAATGATTTACGCAAAATAAAGAGGGTCAAAAAATTACATGACATGAATGGCATGGATCCTATGATCCAAAGGCACAAGGATAAGGGAATTCACAATTATATTCCCCAATTGAAAAGTGACATACACATCATCAATTTTGCAACAACATTTGAGCATTAAAAGGAAATTTTCACAAAAAATTCACTTTTTATGCTCAATTATCCAACTAGACGCTATAAAACACCTTTAAATGTTCCTCGTCCAAAAATAGAAAATTTTCATAATTTTCTCATCTTCGTCAATACTAGAAGATGTTTGAACATTTTTACGCCACTACTCTTCTACAGTCATTACCTCCAGCTCAGACACACATATGTATCCTATTGTGAACAGAAGTTAAGTTTACTTTTATTAACTTCATACAATTCTTATATTCCTATAACTAGATACGACACATCAATATCTAGCCATTTGTGTTGCGTCTAATCGCAACACGTGCTAACCATAAAGCACTCAGGAATATTCTCAAAAAGATATTATCGTAAACTTGCAACACAATGCAAAAGCCTTAGGATAAATACTCATATTTTTCCCAAGCTATGATCAAAAAACTTATTTTTCGATCAAAAACGATGATGTCTCATAACAAGAATTTGTTCACAATTGAGCTACAATACGTAATCAATAAGTCATGTTATTTCACATATTTTTATAGGTACACATACCTCAAAAAAATATTTTTCCGGACTTATCGAAAAAAATTAGGTTTGTTGAAAATTATCTTAATAATTTTCTAAACCAAACCTAATTAAAAGATTGACTTAAAATCTTTTATGTAATTGAATAAAATCTAATTTTATTCAATAAGACTCATATAATTTCAAGTCCATATGACTCGAAATCAAACTTAATTAAAAAATACACATATTTTTCAATCCTATTTAATGTCCAAAATTAAATACAAAATTTAATTTTGAACAATCCATAAATATATTTTAAAACCAATCTAAAATATATTTAAGTTCTTAAAATTATAAAAATAACTTTAAAAACTTAATTTAGGAATTAATCTGTAATTTTCAAAATTTTAATTGAATAAAAACAGATTTTATTCAACCAAAATACCAAAAATCCATCCAAAAACTAATTTTGACTCAGAGTCAAAATTGACCAAAATCGAGTTGGTCGAATTATTAAACCAGTCTAATTTGACCGGTTCAATTCAAAATCGACCCGGGGTATAAATTATTTGCGAAAATCGTGAATTTACAATTTTGCCCCTCTCATTTTCTTTCCCCTTTCTCTTCTTTCTCTCTTCCTCTCTCTCTCTCTCCTCGCGAAGGAGAAACCGCGGCCACCCACCAATGCAGCCCATTCACGGTGGAGAGTCGGAGGCCAAAACCGGTCAGATTTAACTCAGTGTTGCTTCCCGAACACGGTGGTAGCATTCTCACGGCCACTCGTGCCTCCGATCTCCCTCACCGTCGACTTCTCCTCTCCGGCGTCTCCGGATTTAAAATCGTCCAAAATGAACCAACGACGACCAAACACGAAGAAAACTCGACGACAAATCGTCGGGGAGTCGCCGGAGAGCAATTTGGAACTCATTCCAGGTCTTGAAATGGTCGGATTAGGCCGGATTTGTTGAGAGATTGATTCGGGAGAAAAATCGCGATTTTAGGGTTCATACGGATTGGGGAAAGTGTCAAATTACAGATTAATCCCAAGGACTTCGCGCGTTTGCAGGACGAGGACGGCCACAGTAGCCGCGAAAACAAAACTTTAATTCAATACCAAAGCTTTCGTCCGTGCGAAGAAAAGGACAATTCCCTTTCACGCGTGAAAATTAAACTTCAATTCAGTCCTCAGGTTCTTAATTAAATTACACTAAAGGACGACAGAATGTAATTTACACCAAAATTGACATCAAACATGATTTTGGGATCAAATATTCACAATTAAATTTGATTCCACACATAATAAAACGACCAGAACAATACCAAAGCTGGCTCTGATACCAATTGAAGGATTTAAATCACGATTAACGCATAATCGCGAACTAATCCCTCGTACAATCAACGAACAAATACGTTAATTAAAATAACGCTTACTTGTTGTAGCGTGCTCCCGAAGGACCGTTGCGACGAGGTCTTGCTACCGGTCGGTTCACGATCACGAACGGATCGGATACGTGAACGGATTTCCACGAATGGCCTTGATCCGCAAATCTGAGACCTTCAGGGACTAAAACGTAATAGTCCATTTTTGTGAGAGACTATAAGGGTGGCAAATTACACACCTGGTCACTAGCTATTTTCACCCTTTTATAGCCAAACCCAAAGTAGGAGGTGGGCCTCATGCAAAGAGGCCCACACTCCCATGTCCACCTCTTCCTAATGGAAGAGGTGGGTTTTGGCCCATAGCCAACAGTTTCGATGAAAATTGTGTTGAATGGAATAACGTCCCTATTTATCAGCAAACTTTTCGAACCAAAGAGTTTGAAAAAGTAGGTGGAATTTTGAAATTGTGGTCCAAGAGTTTGAACATCTTCATGTAGATCTACATGCGAGTCCATTTTAGTAAATTTTACTGAAAGAAATATTAACACTTAATGGCCACCACAAAATTGTGCAAAATCTATATTATAATAAACGAACCAGAGATAAATCTACATTTTTGTCACTAATAATCGAAATCTAATTTTAAAACAAAAGAAGATCAAAAACGAAGAATCCGAAAAATGTGACGAAGTTGACAAGAGTCTGGCCGGATTTCCTTTCTTCTGATTAACCCAGGCGAGGTGCATAGATGTCCAGGTTGAGCTCTGGGCAGCCTCGGACTGATACTGTCGGGGCGGATGGGAACAACAAGCCAAGTCTCTCAGTTTCGGGCAGTTGCTCACGCGAATGATCTCCAGATGCTCCATACTCTCCAAAGTTGTAAGGTCAAGTGACCTGGAGCTGCCAAGGTTTTGGACGAATAGCTCTTGGATACAAGAGAGGACTCTAGTATGGATTACGTACAAAAACCGGAATTCCAATGAAGTTTTTACTGTGACGCTTAACAGACTCAATGACTTCAGGCACCCCAAGTGTGCAACTTCAGTTTCTGTCCCGCATCCCGCCATTCGGAGCACTTGCAATTGCCACAAGAAAAGTTGAATACACATAGATAGATAGATAGATAGATAGATAAGCTTAATGGAAGGGGAGAACCCACCCAAATCAAAATCTGGAGAATCACAGTTGTGATGCAACTTAAATTCTGTCAGGAACACTAAAACCGTGACCTAGATGGTACCCGCCACATTGATGTCCCTCGCTTCTAAAACCTTTCTTTGATGATTTGCTTCGGGATATGTTGAGCTTTGGGCAACCTCGGATTGATACTTCTGCGGAGGACGGGTAGACAAGTGATCTTTCATAGATGCTCTTCAGCTCCACAAGATGAAATAAGTAAAGAACTTGCAAATGTGGGAACAAAAATAACAGCTCAATTTTATTAGCTGCAATGATATGTTCCATCTTGCAGCAATGTGACACCGAAAGAACTTTCAGGTTTGGAGCAAATGCAAGCCAAGTCAAGTCTCTTAATTTCGGGCAGTTATCAACGAATACTTTATCAAGGTTATTAAAGAGGCTTATGGTACTCATCATCATCATCTCCGAGTCCCGCCTGTGTGGATGTGAATATGGCTGCTTGCTAGAAGTTGAACCTTCTCCTATCTCGAGGACCTCCAAGTTTGAGCAGTTGCTCACGCGAACGATCTCCAGAGGCTCTATACGCGCCAAAAGTGCAATGTCAAGTGACTTGGAGCTGCCAAGGTTCTGGATGAATAGCTCTTGAATACAAGAGAGGATCTTATTCTCAAAGTTCAACAAAATGTGGAAGGTCCCTGCAGTTTTTACCGTGATGCTTAACAGACTCAACGACTTGAGGCACTGCAAGTCTGCAACTTCGGTTTCCGCCCCGCATCCCGCCATTCGGAGCACTTGCAACTGTGAGAAGCTTGATACTAACTTCTCTGGGATGTCGACGAGTGCTGATGTGTGATCCAAGTTCAAGCACTTCATCTTGACCAGTTCCTTTAGTTCACCTGGCACCTGCCTTAAACCAGTCATTGACAGATTGAGATGCCACGTGGCAATTCTTCCAGATTTTTGTTATATGAAAGGTCCAGGACAGTTAGAGTTGTCAGATGTTGGAAGCAGTCTTCTCTGATCACCTTCAAACAATTGTGATCGAGAATCAAAGTCTGAAGATAGCTGGACCGAGGTGCTTCA
The DNA here is from genome assembly GCA_012979155.1 of Hypericum perforatum. Lineage (NCBI taxonomy): Eukaryota > Viridiplantae > Streptophyta > Magnoliopsida > Malpighiales > Hypericaceae > Hypericum > Hypericum perforatum. The sequence continues at coordinate 33,455 of SOPF01030277.1, forward strand.
TCCAAATTCTGAATTCTATTAGCAGACAATGACATCCTCTTTACCCCCTCCCACGTGCTGAGATTTGGCAGCTCAGTTAGATGAGCGTATGCTCTTACTAGAACATTGTGATTCCGTCCATAATCACAAGCTATCCATATCGCTATATCCCGGATCACATCGTGCATAGCAACATATTCCCCCTGATCTTGCAAGAGAGATGCATTAATGAGACAGCCAATAACATAATGTCCCTGATCTTGCAACCTGCTCACATCATTCCACAAATCTATGAGGCCTTCACCAATCAAGTAATCTATCAGACTGGTTTTACATATCCGACCCGGGAACAGTGCACAATAAAGGAAGCAAGATTGAACTCTATCGGTTGGTAGAGCGTCGTAACTAAATTTCAGAAGAGGAAAGACGACGTCCCCCATACCTGAAAAGTCAGAGGCACATTTGCTGAGGACTTCAGAAGCATGACGCCATTCTTGGACTGTCTTCTTGGAGGCCATGGCTCGGGCAACCGTTAAAAGTGCAAGTGGTAGGCCGGAACACTTTCTGGCCATCTTTTCTGCATACTTCTGAATATGCTGGTGAGTGTGTATGACAGGACCAACTTTGTCCGAAAACAACTTCCACGCAGCACCCCATTGCAAGCCCCCTACTTTGATTATTTTTTGGGGTTTCATGTGCCGACACACTTCCTCTGAGCGACAAGTGAACACCATCTTTGATCCATTTTCGGAATTCGGAATTGGAACTCCTACTCTGCTCAAGTCAAGTCTCTCCCACCCATCATCCAATAATAACACAAACCTCAGTTTGGAAAGGGCTTTGCAGATATCCACTGCCTTCTCATCAGCCCTCTTTCTCTTCCAGGTTTCGTCATATAAATCTAATCTTTTCGCGATCTCTTCCTGAACCATCTCAACTTCGCTGCCTCTAGAAACTGTAACCCATATGACAATTCCGTATTTGTGGGCCGCCCAGAGAAGGTTGTTATTCAACAAGGTCAAAAGGGTTGTCTTGCCTATCCCACCCATTCCCTGTATGCCAATAGTCTCCACATTTGTATCCTTGAAAGAGTGCATAACAGAAGCAAATGTTTCCTCCAAGCCTTGTGTTGGTACACTTGGTTTAAACTCCACCACATCAGATGGACCCTTGTTGGCTAATACTGCAAAACTTCCTTTGATCCGGAGATTGCGCACACGCTGGATTTTCTTGACTACGTCTTTACCAAACCGATCACCGGACAAGGGGTTCTTAGAACAGCTCACTCCTAGGCACAACTTGTCAACCTCTAGTGAGCCATCGCTGATCATCTGTTCGACCTCAACGATCTCAGTTTCCGTCCTGGAAAGCCAGCCCTGTACTTGGTCTAGCGGGAGCAAGTTTTGCCTCTCAGCAAACTTGACCTGCCTCTCGTTGTCATTCCTTAGTTCCTTGAGTTCTTCTAGTTCTTCCTTCAAGGTATCAAGGTTCTCCCGCAGGTCGATGGTGTAGCTAGCTCGTCCAGCAGCACAGTCCCAGCAACGAGCCACCACGTTGTCCAAACCACAAGAAACAGAAATTATGTTACCCATCTGCCTGTATCAATGGGAAGTGAATTGCTTTGTTTCAATGGAAATTGAATTGCTCTGTCTTCAGGTTCTTGGAAGTTTATTGTTTATGAGGGCTGTTACGGCATAATTAATTAATCAATGTTCAGACTCTTCCACGCAAATGCGTGAATTTGCCAAGGAAATTAATCAATGTTCACTTCCACTGTATTAACACGGTTTTATGGTTCCCTTGAAAAGTCTTGGTCAACCCCTTTTCAGGATTATGATAAGATGAAGGGCGAACTGCACTTGGATCTTTTGTGTGTGGAGTAATTACTGATGTAGTCTTTGTTGGTCTCAACATATATTTGTTTTGTCGTCCTTGAAGTTTAGCTAAACATTACTTTCAGATCCTTGGCCGGCCCGTGGCCGGCGAAGTTTCTAACCAAAGAGTTTAAACATCTTCATGTAAAAATAACTCAGTTGACCCACTCAAAATTACTTGCAATCGCATTGATTGACTTTGAACACGCTTATAACACAAGAAGGGAAAGAATTGGTTACATGTTCAAACATTTTGACACATGTATCGATGTGTACTGATACGCTTCTTGTATCTATATAGAGCTGCGGTGCAAGAGCGGGGATCACGGCTTCACTTGACCATATTCAGGCTGAAATCCCAGAGCTTCTTTGCCAGCAATGCATCTTTGGCGCGATCCGACCTCTTGCCTAGGTTGCTGTCGGAAAAGAACTCGCCGCTCACACCTTTTACTTGAGGATGCAGTGCTACGTAGCATGTCGTAGCAGCCCCCTAGGTAGCGCAAGACACATTGTTAGTTGACATATATATTCAAGGAACATCGGATATCAGTTGGCAGCACATACATGCATGTTGGACTAATACTATGTTTTTACCTGTTGGACGTTTTTCACCAGAAGTTTACCGACTGAAGCAAAAATGTCTGCAACCAAAATCAAAGGTGAAAGCTTGGTTTATACCAGATATAAAAGGATAAAAGCTTAAAAGATGTAAAAAATTTCGGTGAGACGATAGCCATACCTCCAACGAATCCCATGCCCATGTGACGGAAGAGATTAGTGGCAATTACTCCAGGATGAAGTGAATTTGCAGTCACATTTGCCCCTTCTTCCTGTTTTTGAGCACAAACACGTTATTTCTTTTAGATGGTCCAGTTCAGTATAGTTTCTATCATCGCAGAGACGGCCAGTATACCTTTAAGCGTCTTGCAAGCTCATTGGCATGCAAGATATTGGCAAGCTTCGACTGACCATATGCCCCGAAGCTGTTGTACCTGCCAAGAATCAAGTTTATGATGATAAGAAACGGCTGACATCCTGAACTTTCTGTCTATACTATGAGACTTCGTAAAATGATGCAGGTGATAATGTGAGGCCATGCCTGGATGGATCATTAATCTCACTGAAGCGAATCCCTTCAGGATATGTGAAACGGTGAGCGTCGGAGGAGACATTTACAATCCTTCCTTCTCTTTTGCTTTCACGAGCCGTCTTTTTCATTGTATCCAACAGAAGGTATGCCAGAAGAAAATGGCCTGCAACAAGCTCACTCTGAGGAACTGTAACAGTCTCATGCTCTGCTAATTCGCAGAGACTACAGGTCGGCGCTGTTCAAAGCATATGTAAATTAGAGCCTTAGAGTCGCGTACCCAAATGATTCGTCGCGAACTGCTGTTCGATGTTGTCTTTAGAGAGCATGAAAGGGGTCGCCATGATTCCTGCATTGTTGCTTACAGAACCAAAGTGGAACAATACTGGAAAATGTCAGCTCATCAAATGGACTACAGCTGATTGCAACATCCATTAAAACAGTATAGATTTATACACAGAGTCACAGATTGAGACTCTCACATCAGGATGTTCAGAGAACGACCAGAGGCATTGAAATCCGATGCGAAGTTCCTGACGGAAGCCATTGAACTTAGGTCCAACTCCATGGTATCAAGTTTGGCGGAGGGGATTTGTCTAACTATCGCCTCCTTGGCATTTCTTCCGGCTTCCATGTTCCTAACCCCCATTATGACATGAACACCACGCAAGGCAAGGACTCGAGCCGTCTCAGTTCCGATACCACTGGAAGCTCCTGCTCAAATTGTCACCACACAAATTGCAACCCATCTTCTTATCAACGGAAATTCAATCATTAGAAACAAACCTATCTCTAACCACAAAGGATGAAGAAGTGGTCAGCTGCTTAGAACAGATCACCAAGCAAGGATCACACTTCATAATTCACATTGCACACCAATTGAAACTAAACCAAACCATCATTTTTAATCAAAATATAGGTAGATTTTTCTTACTCTCTAGTTTTCAACAGTAAAAAAAATACGTAACTGCTGATGTGATAATCTTAACACACCCCGTCAAAACATATCCGGCAGAAGTTTGTGCGGGTCCAACGTCGTCAACTTTCAATGAAACTAGGGACGAGGACAACAAGGCAAACCCAAGAATGTCTCATTACAAGGATCAAAGTGAGAGGCAAGGACACCAACAGAAAGCTACAAGCCTACAACCTAAGCTTGTAATAAATAATTTAAGTTGAAGTAGGAGTGAAAGTGTGAACCTGTGACAATGGCGGTGAGACCAGAGCCGTCAAGGCCTCGTGTGACTTCCTCGGCCGTGGAGTTGGCTGAGAACCCAGATGGTCCTTTCCTGCTAAACAGCCACATTCTCTCTTATATTTTCTCCTTCTTCCTCCTCCTACTCCTCGTGTTATGGTGCATGTATATGTACTAGTAAAATATGCAAGGTCGTTGATTGTTATTATTGATAAGTAATTAAGTAGGGTTATTAAAACAAATATACAAGGTTGTTGATTTTTTTTATATGAGAATTTTATTCACTTTTCTTTCCTTTTGTTCATGGTAGATATGGGGGATACGCGCATCTTATCTCTTCCAGGGATTTGTAATTCTTGATCGGTCTCTCTTTGCGCTTTTATTTTCTTTCATTGGAAATATTTTTCACGACACAATGAAGTGTAAGTCGCCAAAACATGATGTCATGCATCGATCAATATTTGACTTGTCGGATTATTTTTGGATAATTAAATGATTTTGATATCTAAGCTTATTACAAAATTTTTAATTAACACCGGTTGATCAAAATTAATCAGAACAGTTGAAACGATTGTTAATGACGTGGATCATCAGTTGAAATATCATCCGAGCTTGGCATAACAAATGACTTGATATATTTTTTACATTTGATCAAACTTTGTTTTTCAAAATATTTGACCCTAATAAAATGACCTAAAAATGAAGCACGGAGTAAATAATAAATATATCAAACGATAAATATCTTATTAATTTGAATAAAACTTAGTCAATCACACTATTATAAAAAAAACAGTATGTTTTGAAAAAAGGTACAAGTGCACTAGACCTTTTGGCTTATCCGAGAGCGTTGGACTTGGATGGGCCATGTAGGGAAGGAGCCTAGTGAATTGATTTCCTGAATTGCCAACCAATATCTAAATTCTTTATCTTGGGGTATGGTTTGGTTTGGTTTTGATGGGCATTTCCCCTTTTACTGCCGTTTTACAGAGATCTAAGCTTAGTCTAGTGAGGTAGTATGACAATATATTTTATTTTATTTTTAAATTATTGGTGGTTCAACTCCACTTCTCATAAAAAAGAAAAACAATATTTGGGATACAAATAGAATTCAAAAATGTTTTAAATCTCAAATTTTAGACCCAATAACCTAAATTAAATACTCCCAAAAAAAAGTGATCCAACCTTAAAAGCCCACCGGCCAACTAACAGTGGGGATCCCACTCTTCCATGTTTTGCAGAGATATTTCCATCTACACAGCCTAACAATCATGTGAATGCGTGGTTGTCCAAAAGAAATTTTAATATCGAATTCTAGTACTAAGAAGTAATTATATCGAATTGCAAAAAATTATAAAAGAAGTTCCCATTTTAAAATGTTCATTTATTTTTTTTTTAAATTCTATTCTAATACATATTCTAATACTATTCTATTACAACGTGTCAGAAATCGAAACATGGACTTCCCAAACCCCTTCCCACCTTTGTGCCGCTGGACCAAAGGTCACTCGGCATTTTAAAATGTTGATTTATCGTGTTATGAGGTTGTAAATATCTTTTATGTGATGTTAGATTCCATATAGATAATAAATATTTTAGTTTCTTAAAAAAAAGTATATGCATGGAAAGGCATCAATCATCATGGGTTCATCAAACCATTTGACATCGTAACATCAGACCGAAAGCGGACATCCCCACAGGCCCAATAGGCCTTTTCCAGTTGGCCTCCCTCAGGCCCAAATAGCGAAACCAATCACCATATACAGGGGCACTTGCGGAGATGGTGACTCCACGAGATCCGCTAATTAGATTGGGTTGGGTTGGGGTTTGAAGGAGATAGGTTGGGTTGGGGATTGAAAGATGTGGTGTTAATTTTTGGTGCTGAAGTGAGGTTTCTGAAAAATAGTAGGGATTCTTATGAAATTTTCTCAAGACGCGTCATTGCCAAGGGTTAAGAAATTGCTGACTTATGATTAAAACCACGTCATTTTTAGGTTTGGATTAGAAATTTGAGGAGCTCCCCAAACCTCCTACGTGGAAAAATAAAAATAACCATCAACAGTAAAATAACTATTGTTCAGTGGCCTCTGATGTCTTCAAAGAAACTTCTCTTTCTTTTTTCAGGAAGGCCTATGATAATTGTGTCCCAGGCTCAATTTCCATTGTCGAGCTCTTTAACATTTACATTTCTTAACCCGAATTATCTCAATTCTAGCCGGTGTGATGACAGACACATATTCACAAAAAAAAATATATTAATTATTTCAAATTCGATATCAAGTTAGTTTTTAACGCACTTGTGTCGTTAGTTAACTAGCTCTTAATAATCATTCCATGGGTGATACATTTAGAGGGTATGTATTATCTAAGATCAACAATGTTCAAGACTCAAAACAATCTGAAAAATTTTAGACTGCAAAATTTATCCTGGGCATCCCATAGTTAAAAGACATGCCATATAACGTTGAATACAGACAGCGAAAGGATAAATAGACTCCAAAATAGTAGAACTATTGTAATTGAAACGTAGAATTTCTTGGGGATCTTACAAGATCCGTCTATTCATGTTCGAATCCTATTGAGAGGTAAACTGGAGATCATAAATATTGTTACAAGACCAAGGAGATCTGCCTTATAAATCAGTCTTTAAGCTTGGAGGCGGAAGAATAGTACTTCTTGAAGGCCTTAGGGAGGTAGACAGGCAACAAGAAGCCAAATAGATTGAAGCACCAAAATGCCATATTAGCCACAGCAAGAGCCCTCCCCATGAGCAACCTCCTGTTTGACCCTCCATACTCCTTCTCCTCCACATCCACCTTGTACACCTCGTTCCTGAGCCAATCCACAATGGTGAAGATCCTCCTGGAATTGTAAAAGACCGGCACGAAAACCCGAATGGGGATCGAAAACCGGCCCGAAAACGCCACTCCCTCCATGAAAACCTGACATGCCAGTAGGAACACATGCGGCGCTGCCGCCCTTATGCCTTCCTTGTCACCCTCGAAGATCCCTTCGAAGATGTAGATTATGGGGAGGAAGAGGCCGACAAGGGCGCCCACTAGGACGTAGCATCTAAGGAGTTTGTTGGTCGGATCGAAGACAGTGGATTCTTTCCCTGGTTGGTTCAAAGTTGGGAAGGCCACCTTGGATATGAAGTACATGTAACCGATCGAAAACACGAAAAAGCCGACATCTTCGAGGCTTACCATGCCACTAGCGGCGAGGACGATGATCACTGCGAGAGAATTCAGTTGATTGAAGCTAAACATGCCATGTCCACCACGTCTCCCACCTGTGGTTGTCGTCTTGTTGTTGGTGTTCTTTTGAGAGGCTAAGTCCTCTTGGAGCTTGTACTCTTGCTCTTGTTCGTTCGGTAGGCTTATGTCGTTGCATGTTGGACCAACCCCACCTGACATATTTCTTCTCTTCTTTCTTTGTTTTTTGAGGTTTCTTTGTGATGAGGACGATGACGATGAGAATTTTGTGAGGGAGGAGGAAGAGAGTGGGAGTGGGAGTGGGAGAGGGACAATTGAGTGACGATGTGGGGTGAGGAGAGTGGACAAGTGTTGGTGTTTTAGGAGTTTGAGGGTTGGGTCTCGGAAAACGTGGCTCCATGGAGAACCGGAAGTTTGGAGGCTTTTGTGGTTGTCGTTCCTAGATTTACGTTTGACCTTGTTTTTATCTGATTAATCCAGATTTATGTTAAAAATTTTAAAACGTGATAAAAAAATTTAATAAAATTTTGACTATTGTATTGTCAATAATTAAAAATTATAAATTGATTAGAATAAAACAAAGCGATTGGTTGATGTAAGTCGTGGATTTGTTACCTTGTTAGTGACCCAACTGACACGGTCTCGCGATTCTCTCCTCTCACAATAATTTCTGTGGTTCTTCATCCGCCATCGAAAGTAAATATTAGTGTCTGCCTGCCACGCAGGAGAAGTTTTTTTACGACGCGTAGCAGTAAATTGATTGACGAAGATATGTTGTAATTTAATTGAGAATTATAGGCTCACAACTTTAATATAATTGTGTTAAATTTCTTTAAAATTGATGTCTTATTATTAGTATTCAAACTCGAATTATAATTACGTTAGCACATTTGAGTTTTGGGAGAAAAATTAGTGACATTCCCTGCCTTTTCCGACGGGGTAATGTCCTTGTAATGAATGGTACCTCCATGGCAGAAAAAATAATAAATACTACTGTAAGATACACAACACTAGGATTTTTTTTTATGATGTATATACTAAACGTTTGCTTTTGTATGGTGCGAAAGGCCAAAAACTTCAACGTTTCGACTTACCACAAAATAAATTCAACGTTTCGACCCAGTATCTTATTAGGAGAAACACCGACTCTTTACTTCTATCCAAATTGAAACCCAGCTGGTTTGAACCAAGGCTAACGATCTTCTCCATTTTCTTGCAGTTCAATAGACTTCAGGTTTTGGAGACTACCATCGAGCAGGAATATTATGTACATGAACAAATTCTTCTCTACCTATGAGATTTGAAGTACAAAATGGAAAATTCCAATGCCTAAATGACCAACAGTTACTACAACAACAAAAATTCAAGACTTTTGAACCCAGATTACCTCACTAACCAAAAGAACCCGAGGAGGAAACGGCATGAAACAAAAAACCATCTACTAAATGCTTCCTCCTTAATCTCTCTGAGAGAGACCATCCTAAAACTTGAACCTCACTCTGCTAAGAATGTAACAACTCCTCAACTTTTGATATCTGTATGACCAGAAAACTAAATGTAAAAAGGGAACAGACTCCGATTTCCCATCTTTCCTAGGTGACAGTCCTTTTTTTCGGTATGTACTTTACCTTGACACCCTTCTCGGGCAGTGCTCTGAACTTGGTTTTAGCCAAAGAACCTGACTGGTGCTCCGCGCTGCGAGGAGCAACGCTTCCGTTGAAGTCTGATAATTGTGGCAGAGCGATTTCAGTGCCATCTCCGACCTCTTCATATTCTAATTGATCTGAGTTGGGAGTTAAGACCAATTTCACATGTTCTGCAGCAATCGCCTCCTTCCATCCTACGCAGGAGTTCAATGTTCGTCATTTCTTGTGGCAAATTACAAGAGGATAAAAGCGATATTGCCAAAATGAAAGAACTACTTACTCTCCGCAAGAAAGGCTTTCGCCATATCGCTTGAGAAGTGCAGTCTTCCTGGATTCAACCCCTCCTCTAGGTTCTGTGTTCCAGACTCGCTATTGTACACTGTACTTGACTCTACCCCATCAGACATTGAGCCTTCCGCCTTGACAAGGTCGTCCCCATGGGCATTCTCATCGCCATTTTCAACAGTTGTTGGGCCATTCCCGTTGCGACTCACAGGCCTCCAGAACGTGACTGTTGACTTGCTAGTTCCATCCTGAGCAGAATTAGGCCTGTTGTGCTTCTCATTTACCATATCCTGCGGTGATTGATGCTCCATCAGGCAATGATCAAGAGTGCCATCTGCATCATCAGTACCAAGAGGCTTGGAATTTCCTAGCGAAACAGAAATAGATCCAATCAGCACCTCGCTCTTTTTGTTGTCTGGATGGCTAGCTGGTACCTTTTGAACTTCTGCTTTCAAGCCTACTTCATCGAATTCTGCTTTGGATTTGCGACTCCATTTCCGACTAACCGTATTTGCTGCTGGTACAGGCTTCACCTCCCACTGAACCCCATGCTTAAGTGAATTGCTCGCTCTTGGGTGCTGATAATTCTGAGTTGAATAACTATTGGCCATACGATTCGATTGTGATTTTGTAGGTGCTTGCCACCTCCCAATTGCACGCCTACGAAAATTACTCTGATCAAACTGCCGGAGGGCACAATCTCCATTGTCTACATCAGAATTTCCATTGCCCTTCTCCACAAGGCCATCTGCATTGGCCAACTGAAAATTTTCAAGAGATACAGAAGCTCTATTGTTAGGTAATGCCTCTGCTTCATGAGCATCAGAATCAGTCTCGATCATTTCGAGCGGTTGTTGAGCAGAAGATGCAGCATCCAACGTCTCATCAACACGTTCCCTAGCATCCTCTTCGCGTTGTCTTTGATCCTTTGCTTTCTGTTCTTTCTGCCGGAGTTTCTTCTGCCTTTTCCTTTCCAGTAGCGCAACTTGTCTAAACATCCAGGACCAAAGGTAAGATAACAAAAGACAAACAAAATGAAGAATTTACCACCAGTTTAATGATAATCGCAATATTATAGTGTCAGCTATGCATTGAAATGATGTCTCAGTGCCAACACTTGTGAGTACTAGCACTAAAGATGCTGGATACAGGTCTGCCTACTCTGCTCTCCAAACTGAAAGAGGAGTTTATTACAAATTGGTACCTCTATGATTTCTAATGGATTCCTCTCAGAAAGCAACTGATATGTCATCCTTTGAATTATCGGCCTAGTGAACCTATAATTATCTACAATTTTTTTAAGAGCACGAACCCAACAAAACAAAACCATTTCAGTTCCACCTCATATTTCTGAGATACAGAAAACAAAGAGTTCTACACCGCATGAAACCAGCGTATAAATGAGGACAAAAAGATGCACAACTATGCAGGGCAAGCACAAAACATCACCTCCGCTGAGCTGCCTCTTCCTCCTCCATAAGCAACTTCTGGCACCTCAAAGCTTCTGCATCCTTGTCAGCCAGCCAAGCTTCTACCTAAACAACATGAAAATAAGAGATTAATTACGAAGATCATCCCTGGAAAACAAACAATGATCCTGGAATCGCAAATTAAACACTGGCAAAAAAATGAAAAATGTACCATTTTTTTCTCCACAAGGAAACTGGTGTAAGCAACTAAATTCTTAGTTTCAAGACCAGTCTTCTCTGCTTCCCCATCAAAGATATACTTTTGCACAGATACAGCTGGTCCACACAAGAATGTCTTCTCACTTGCGTCATCAAGGATGCCAAAAAGTTCATCTGAAGACAAGGGAAAGCTGGAAGGCCGGGATTGGACAATATCCTGCCACACGTTCAAATAAGCTTACATCAGGATGCTAGATGGGGAAGGCGATGGAAGAGATCAACGCAATGGGGAAAAGAACAAAAGTTCACCAACCAAAAGGGCAGAGCCAGCCCTCAGACAATATTGTGGAAGAGCAGAAAATCCTGGTTTCCGCACAAGTGCTACCAATGACTTCAGGATTGAAGGCCCAGAAACTTCCTAACATGGTTGACGAAAAGGTCAAGAAAAGGAAGATGATCAGACAAATTCAAAACTATATGAAAATTATAATTCAATTTGGAAACCGATGGTTGATACTACTCAAATCAAAGGCTTCTCAAGAGGAAGACTTCTAGCTCGTATTTACAAACAGTATTGCTACAATTATGCCTGACAACTCAAGACACTGCAAAAATGTATTGACATTGGAAACAAACATGTAAAAATTGAAACAAGAATTTCAAGCAACCAATAGTACCTGCAGCGCCACATCCTTGAAAGCTAATATCTCCTTAGCATCATCCTCCGATAGCTGCAAAAGATTATAAATTGATGAAAAATATTACCAGGAACAAGCGTTCTCCAAAAGAACAAACATATAGAAGCTTCACCTTGTCCCAAAAGGCTACTAATAGATCCCTATTTCTGCTGGAATCCTACATTAAAGAAATTGCAAGAAGATAACATCAGAAGCAGCCAAATGAGCTAGAACCTAACACTAAAAGAACTCGATATCAAGACAATGATCAGAGAGAAATACTAGCTTTAAACATGTAAATCCCAGAGGAGAACAAGAATGCGTGTGAGGGCGAAGGCGAACCTTATCGAGATTTCTTAGGCGATGATGAACCCGTATATGTCTCCTGTAATTAATCGATGAGCAGAATTCTCTCAAACACTTCTCGCACTTCTGCATATGCACTTTTAAAGGAGTAAGCAGTGGCCAACCTGGGAGCTCTGCAGAACAATAGGCAGGAGATTAATGCACCATACTTGAACAAATATGACATAAAAGGCAAGATCCCTTGATGATCATTTATCAATTTGTATGAGTAGCTAAAAATCAAAGAAACAAGCAAGTACCTTGCTGGTCTAGAGCATTTAGTAACTGGATCCACTGAACTGGATTGTCACCTGCCCTTGAGAAGGAAATCAGAGGCTCTTTTCCGATATCTTGCCTGATGAATGTGTCAGGGGAATCATTCCTTTCATCTGCTTTCATCACCTCTAACGAGTTGTTAGACTTGGCATTTGAAACAGGCATTTATGCTTGCCACAATGTTGCAGATATCAACCTACAACAAAAAGGATTAATACAATTAGACTCCTGAAAGAGATTGATCACCGCAAACCTCTCCCGTATAGGCATTCTCAAATTACATATGACAAGGGGTATCACGGTGAGGCGATGATCCACACTCCAAACAATTTCCAGAAATATCTCCCCAAAATCTCAACACCAAGTTGAAACTTCATCAATGTTGATTTGCAACTTATAGCCATAAGAACAACAAGAAAGAGCAGATCATTTCCATTGGCCAGAATTTATTACTTAGACTACATGTTCCTATAAGTCCCAACACCCTCTGAACTAAAGAACATAATAGACACTGAAAGCACAAGCACAGCTCCAGAGGCGGTCTACCCCATATAAATACATTCACATATAATATAAACACATAAATTAACGACCACATATTTAGCGCTACCAATGCTGAACAACGCGGAGGCTTATGGACACACATTCTTCAGAATCCAGCGCATACAGGCTTAAGACGAACACTTGCACAACAACAAACAACCATTCCAAATCGCAACCTGGTCCCAGACACATCCCACGGCACTTATATAAAAAATGCCAGGGCGATTCGCATTGATATTACGAAACACAAGGAAGCACATAATTCAGTGGACAAAGACATTATAAAATAACTAAAACAGAGCTTAGATATTAGCGGAAAAGGTACTACGAACCTAGGGCAGAACCAGAACCGACGGTTACAAAATAAACAGGATTGCGGAAAATTCTTTCCAGATGTATCAAGAAAATTTCTAGAAACTCGCTTCGTCGAGTCGAAATCAAAACGGCGGCGCATTAAATAAACTAATTAATCTTAGAAGAAACAAAAGAAAAGACAGTTCGTGATCCGTTAACTGACGAAGTGAGAGGGGAGATTACGAGAGAGAGTGTGGCGGGAGTGATCGGTGACGCACCAGTGGAGAAGCGGCTGTGGAGATAGGCGAGTAGGAGGAGCCACCGGCGATCGGGAGGTTTCTTGGCCGGCGGGGAGCGGTTTTGTAGGGGAAGTCGAAAGTTGATCGGCGAAACGTTAGGGGAGAAAGAAAAGGAAAGCTTATATATTGAGGGGAAAATATATGGGAGGTTTTTTTTGGTAGCTAAAGCCGACTTGGTTTTTTCTTATTTCTTTTTTTTTTTGATATTTTAGAAGAAATATTAATAAATGTTGCAACTTTTGGAAGGACAGCTAGGAGCCAGGAGTTAAATGGGAGTTTTTCTAAGAAATTTTTTATTATTTTTAAGACATTAACATACATATTATAAATTTGATAAAAATATAATAATATTATGTCAAAACAGGTTAATTTTTAGTTATAGTATTCTTATAATTGCATAATATGTATATATTATGTTTTGAGTTCAATCTAAATATTGAATTTTTTTTATATTTATGTTTATGATACTATGGATATTTAGTTATATACTCAAAGTTCTATATTTTAATTATCCACGATTTTTACCATTTTACAAAATAAGTTAACTTCGCTTAGAGAAAAACTGGATATTAGTTGACATGTGACTATATTGTTTTAGCAAAATCAGTTATCATGAAAAAAGAACTTTATTAATTGGGTATGGATTCAAACCTTTGTCAAGTCGGGTCAACGTGGATGATGTCTAAAGAATAGGGAGACTTTGTTTGATCAAGGCTGCCATTTGGGATTGAGAAGCAAATAAGGTACCAAACCAAAAGGATTTAACTTTAATTTCTTCAGAAATGGAAGAGATGTTATTTCTACTGAGGTAATCTCCTTTGTCAATCATTTTTCTCTTGCAGGAAGTCGACACTGCTGTTGCAGGTCCTCCTTTATAATTGGACTGATAATATCTAAAATCTCATAGCGAAATGCGACGTGGGTGATCTAGAGGCAGTTGTGAAGGCCTATAAGTGATTTTAATTAGAAAAAAATGACTTAATTGATACATTTTAAATCATTAGGTAACACATGCGAAATTTCGATATTTTCCCCGCTGCTCCCAAAAAAAATTACCAATTGGGCTTTTTTGCCCGGGAGACGTTCTTTGTGGGCCTTCCGTGGTCCAGTGGTTGCTTCATTTTATTTTGGTAAATAGTGAGAGATTAAACAAATATATTGCTAAAAAAAATTACAAGTGCGTAATTAAATTGTAGCTTCACTATATACTTGTCAAATCGAATCAAAAGAATTATATTTGAGCTTTTATCATAAAATAAATTTACACATTGAAATAATTATTTTTTTGTGCCAATTGAACAATTAGAGAAGCAAGGTGTAACGTAAAGTACACGTGCCAGGCGGAAAGCATCGTCTTTCATTTTTCATTTCCCACATCGATATTCACAGGAACTGGAGACCCTCGATCTACTATAAGTAACAACTCATTTCCAATTTCCAAACCACGCAACCATGCGGTGAGCACATAGCGATTTATTCTTTCGCCTTTTACTAAAGAATACCGTGTGCTCGCCGCAAATAGTGGTATACGCCTATTTTTGGAGGGACCCTCGCCTATGGTTGGGGCCCACACAAACCTAGTTAAAATTTTTAAACTCTGATTAATTTAAGGGAGTGATGATTACTAAAATACTATGAAGTTATATGATCCTTCCCAAATACTATAATGTGAAATTTCTGAATAATGATTACTATGCTCAATTCACTTTTGATTGGCATATTTTTAATCAATTAGTGAGTTATGGACATGTTGAGTGCTTATGTGACCTGTTTGGGGTATACATTTCTGAAGCCATGAGCTCACCAATGTTGCTGCTGCCATTCTAGTATTGCTTGGTGGAGAGCATGGTTGGGGACGAGATTGCAGTGGTCAAGCTTCAAGTTTGTCATCGGCGACGTGTTGTGGCCGCCTTTCAGCCAGCCTTTGATCGCGTCTGCCTCGTACGTAAATCCGTCCGCTGCTATCCGCGGATCTTTCATGACTTCCTGCAAGCAATTCACGGTCTGTCACTATGCATAGTACACGAGGGAGTTGGTCATTACAGCAATTGGGAAGTTATACGGGATGTTACCTGGAAAATGGGGCATACAAAATGAGAAGGGACCCTGTGAGGCTCCTTGGTCACTCGGCTAGTCGAGGAGTTGGTAGTTGAAACTTTCATAGGTTCAAGCACTCTCCAGATATCTGACACTAGGTTCGGCCTTAGCAGCCGACTCTTCCCACAACACCTCAATGCCAAGTCAGCCAAGCATTGGGCTTGCTCAAGGGGCCAGTCCCCAGCTGAAGAGTCCAAAACAGATGCGAAGTTTCCGTTTTCCATCGCACATCTCACGTCATTTAGGATTCCGGAAACAGGTCTTGCAGTTAAGAGCCACAAGATTATCATTCCGAAAGAGTACACGTCTGATTCTGTAGTAAGTACCCCAGATGCGGAATATTCTTGATCAACGTAAGCAGAGGAGAGTTCCGAGCTTGTTCTATTATCTATCTTTTGGCCAGGTTTGATTAGCTGTGAGAGGCCAAAGTCACTGAGTTTGCAGACAAAGTTGGCGTCAAGGAGGACATTCGAGGGCCTTAAATTTCCATGGCAGATGCATGGCTTGTTGGAATGAAGGAACATAAGTGCCGAGCATATCTCAATAGCAATCTTTGTCCGCGTCTGCCATGGAAGAGGAGGTGTTTTACCACTGCAGCCGATTCGATCTTCAAGGCTTCCGTTTCTCGCGTACTCATAGACGAGTGACCTCGACTCGGGGCAGATACCAATCAACGTTAACAGGTTTGGATGCCTCACTTTACTCAGAATCTCTATCTGCATACAAAAGAAGAACTTGATCAGTCCAGAGAATCTATGATAGTACATCGGAGTGGTGAAACTTACCGCATTCTGGAACTCCAACGGACTCTCAGATCCATAAGAAGGCAGCATCTTAATAGCTACGGGGACATGGCGAAGAAGCCCTTTGTAGATGCTCCCATGTCTTCCCTCTGCTATCTTCCAAGATGGATCAAAACTATTTGTCGCTTTGTTGATCTCCATGAATGAGAACTCGAGGATTTCTGACCGGCAAATGCCTGCAGTTCCCATCTTTGATAACAGCTTCATCTTCTCAACATCCGTCATTGCACTTTCGTACTCTGATCGTGCCACATCCCTTCTTCCTCGGAAAGTTATCAAAAGTTCGACCGCCGAGACGATCTTTTCCTCCAGTTCCTGGACTGTCGAATCCGATTCTGAAAGTTGGCTCTCGAGCACAGACTTCTCCTTTAGGGCCAGTTGCAATTCTTTCGAGTACTGATCACTTTGGTCCTTAATTCTGCTCCTCTCTTCCCTTACTCTGGCCAAACCTTCCTCCATCTCTTTTCTTAAGCTGATCTCCTTAACACACAAGCTTTCTAGTGCTTTGGCCTGTTGGAGCACGGATGTCAGGGGAAGTCGAACAAGAGCAGAAATAGCGAGATAAAATAGCTTATAACATAAAGTAACTATGAGATGGAAGACCATGCCTTACACTTGGCCTCCATCGCATCATTTTCCTCCTTCCATCGCCTGGTTGCCTCTTCCAATGCCTTTTGATTTGATCTCTTAGCATCCATTATTGCCTTCTCCACTGCACCAGAATTCATCGTTGTTTGCTTATCCTGCAAAGAGAAAACATTGAGAAAGTTTGAGCAGGAAAAATTGTCGGCTATCAGAAATAGGAACATTAAAATGAGAGAATTATGAAATTCCGAACGCTGCGTAATTTCAAGCAGCAAAAGAACGCATTGGAATTTTTTCATATATCTGACCTTTCTGACAACTGCATCACTAACCCCATCAGTAAAAAGAGGCATGCTTAGCAAACTATACAAGGGTTCTTTGGTGTGCAGAGAATACTGATAATCGCCATTTTCTGGTGCTTGATCAGACTCATCGCCATCTTCTTCTGCATCTGCAGAACTCTGTAACAAAGTTATTTCTCCAAAAATTATAAGAAATCATTGCCTTGAATCTAACTCTAACCAGACCAGGACAGAATTAAATGATTGTGATTAGAATGACTAGAAAACTTCCTTGGAAATTTTCAAGAATGACTGATCCATCGTCGCTACCTTCAGGTTCTACATCTAGCTGAAGTAAGGCCAGAGCACTCTCTTCTTCATATGAATCGTTTAAGGCTTCCCTGTTCGATGAATATTTGTTAGCAGAAGTAGATATATACCCTGAGGAATTCACATGTACAATAATAATTATCTAAAGGAACACAACCACGAAGCACATAAACCACAAAGGACAATAGATACTCGTGATCTGGAAGCTTTAGTCACTTTTCACACATTCATTATAAAGTACCTGGTGTACATGATAGAACCATGGTTAAGAAACCAGATATGACATGAGCTTGGTGCGTGCTGGCATACAAATATTGCTTTTTTGGAGTTCAAACCCGTCAGCTCCCTGCAGTTTAATGAACTCCTTCACTCAATCTTATTCAAAGAGTGGATTATCTTTTGTAAGCAACAACCATATATGCGATAACAAGAACCAAGGCAGCTAGTGCACCAATTACCATACTTTGAATAGTATAAATCTTCTCCTGCCCCCATGACTAGCCACCTAATGCCGTACCAAGAAACAATCTCAACGATCCCCTTCTCAATGCACTCAACCTCGACCGATATAGCATCTGCCTGAATCTGTAACAAACATAGGACAATATCACCAACTCAACCTTTTACAGCATTCTGATAGTTCAAGGTTGATCTTGATGATGATCCAACTAGAAATAAACCAAAGCAGGAAAACAACAGCATCAGTACCCCTTCTTGAGCGAGAATCTGACAGTAACGATCCAGAACATCATCTATCTCGGTCCCATCCCGCTCAACCAAACCCTCAACTGAATTCTGGCCCGGCTCGTCGGAATTCACATTCCTGTCAGCTGAACAATCATCAACACACCAAATTGCTTAGATTTCACCCAAAAAAGGCGGAATTCAAAGTTCTCAATAATCTCAATCTCTTCGAAACCAAACCGGGCAGTACTATATAGACACTATTCACACACCACCAACAAAAAAAAAAATTAAACAAATGATAAAGATAGTTAATTTAAGAAACTAAATACATACCACATGCATACAAACAATAAAGATTGAAACTTTACTCACGAGAAGAGGAGGCAGAAGAAGTTAGAGGTGGGTGAACGTGGACGAGGCAAATCTTCTTGCGGGGAAAATTCCGGGCAACCCAAAACACCGCCGTTTTGTGCTTCTCCGCATTCCTCCCCACCGCCACGAATATCGTCTCCTCCACCTCCATCCCCCTCACCAAGCTCCCCATCTCTCTCTCTCTCTCTCACTGAGTCAAGCTCTGGTGAGTCAACTCGGTCTATGTAAATTAAACAAGTATCGATCTTTTTTCCCTCCTATTCCAGCGGGGTTAAGTGGTAGCTGGCCTACTTATTGTTTA
>SOPF01030278.1:0-39501 GCA_012979155.1 Hypericum perforatum
TAAACTAACAAACCAATAAATCAATAAACTAATAAATCAATAAACCAATATCAATAAACTAATAAACCAATAAACCAATAAATCAATAAATCAATAAACTAATAAATCAATAAATCAATAAACTAAAAAATCAATAAACCAGTATCAATAAACTAATAAACCAATAAACCAATAAATCAATAAACTAACAAACCAATAAATCAATCAAGTAATAAATTAATAAACCAGTATCAATAAACCAATAAATCAATAAACCAATAAACTAATAAACCAATAAATCAATAAAAGGTAAATTGATATTGTGAAAAAGAAGGTATTAAATATCTCGGGATTTATTTAAAAAGAGGAGGTATTAAATGTCTCGGTTTTTACGGGAAAGAATATCAAAGGTTAGTGTTTAAATTTAAATTTTGCTTAAAAAGAGGAATATTTATGATAATGGAACTAAAAAGAAGGAATGCATTAAATAATTGAGTTTTTTAATATTGATAAACAGAGAAAAAAGAGGAAGTCATTAATTGTTTGACTTTTTAGGTTTGGGTAATAGGTCAAAAATGCCCTTGAGT
Organism: Hypericum perforatum; assembly: GCA_012979155.1. Classification (NCBI taxonomy): domain Eukaryota; kingdom Viridiplantae; phylum Streptophyta; class Magnoliopsida; order Malpighiales; family Hypericaceae; genus Hypericum; species Hypericum perforatum. The sequence goes on from SOPF01030278.1 coordinate 567, forward strand.
TATTTACACCATTAGATCAGAATATTTTTAAAAAGATGCTAATCAGATGGTTTAGATTTAAGTCCTCATATGGGGACACTCCCTATAAAGTCCCCATAGAATCCAATTTCCATATTACTAGTCTAAAAAGTCATATTATTGATTGATCAAAGTGAGGTTGCTATATTAACGAATAATTCTAATAGCTGTTCAGTTAACTAATAAATAATAACTGTTAAACCGAATCAAATTACAGCTGTACAATTAATGCGAGTATATTCCAAGTATTAGGTAATTAATGAGTCGGTCCCTTTCCCATTGATTCTGAATTGACTCACGTCTAACGAAGGAAGAAGGGTCCTGGCGCCAGTTCACCATGTGCTTTCTAGTCCTTTTGTGCGTGTTGGTCACACCTGGCCAAACTAACTAACCCGAACTTGTTTACGTGGAGAGATCAAATGATATGATCTCTCAGATTAAAAATGTTCTACGTTCGTCAAACAATATTTGGGTTTTAATTTTCGAGAATTTTGCAAATGAAAAAAAAAATCATCATTAAAATAGTCAATCTGACTCTTTTAACAGATTGTAGCTTTCTTCATGTCTTCTAGTATCTAGGTTCATTTCATAATGATTAAATTAAAGTTTAGCATTATCAAATTCACAAAAAAAATCACTTTTTCATCAATGTGTATTATATTCGTAAGATTTCAATTAAACATCTTACTTAATAAACTTCTGATTTATTATCACTTGGACAACATCCGTTGGTTGATTAACAAATCTTTGACTAAACTTAACAGTGCTCTTTGCGTATAACTACAACATAGGCCTTCGTCTACGTTCATTACAGTGAAAGAAAGCAAAGGCATGATATTGCTTTCGTGCATTTATTCTTTTGATTACAAGCAACTTGAGTCTCGTGCTTTTGGTGGTAAATGGCGTGAAATGTCATTCACTCTCCTCGTCTTCAACGAAATGAGTCGCTCATCGAACCAAGTTTATGTTTAGTGTTTAGATCCGCACATGAAATATAATAGTATAGTTTATTTTAATGTATCGAGTTCAAATTATAGAAAACATAATTAAAATTTGAGAAGATAAAGTTTACCTTTATGTCCTCGGATACTAGGAAACTGTAAGGAGAAAGCAGAAGGTAACCGATGATTAGACGTTCCTTTTGTTAAAAGGATGAAGATAAAAGTCTGGTAATTTTTATTTTATTTTTTGAGAAACGAATCTTTAATAGTGTTAAATTTAGATCGAAAAATATGAAAAAGGTAGTACGTCAAACTGCTTATAGCATTTGTTAGGTTATTTAGCCATTATACCTCACCATTGTTCGAACAATATTTTAAGGTATTCTAGTTTATCCTTGAATCTATGATCTGTCCTGACTCACATGTTCTGGTCATGTAACAAGCAGCGTTTATAATAATTTAACCCATCACAATTCCCAATATCTTACAATATTGTTCACGTATTCAATGAACACAAATCATCAAGTCTCGAATAATTAATATTCATATCTAATCAAATTATACAAAAATAGTTGTTTAAAACTAATATATTTCAAATATGAAATCCATAGTTAAGTTAAAAAGAGCTCATTATTTATTAATAAATTTGATGGTAGTCACAGAATATATGAATTGGCTTTTTATCAAGTTGGATCTTATTTTAGGGGATAACTCCGGTAGTATATATTAATATGAAGTGCCTTTTGAAATATCTAGCAGAAGGAGAATGAACTTAGTTATTCTTTTTCCAAGGTACTTGAAGTGTTACTTGACCCATAAATAAGGGGATATTACTAGATTTGCTGTCTCCTAGTGGGTAATTGAGGTGGAAATGAGTACATTGGACAAGTGGAAGGAACTTTTTAATGAATTTGTAGGGTATAATTTAATTCCAACCGGTAGATTCTACAATAATAATTACTCATAGTGGGTGAGAAAAAAACCGAGCATACCGCATACCGTACCGTACCGCACCGTACCGAAAATTTAACAAACCGCATATATACCGTACCGCAAAATACCGACATCGCGGTATACCGCAATAAAACGGTACGGGTGCGGTTTTTAGTACCACACCATAATACCGCAAAATATCGCACCGTACCGCGGTATACCGCAATACCGACACCGCGGTATACCGCACCGCGCGGTTTTTGTTTTTCTAAGAAAAAAATTACGGTACGGTATGAAATTTCAAACCGATACCGCAATACCGTACCGAACTCTCCCCTACTCATGGATACTTATCAATAAAAAAATTATTACTCGTGATTTTCGAGAACAAATCTGCCTTTGCGTCGCTCAATGCGCTTAGGAGATAAATACATAAAATATTTAAATATATGCGAGTATATATTTTTCAGAGAAAGAGAATATATATTTTTTTATTATTCATATATCGATTATCTGTATTTATATGTTCACAAGTATTATTTACAAGTAACAGGTGTCAAAGAATTTTTTTCTTACGTCGCATTTAGTTCTCTAAAAACATGTGCCGATAATATCAATCATGTTATTTAATCATTTCTAACAATTTAAATCATTTTTCGGGTATTATTAACTATCCGCACCATAATAAATGGAGTTTTCACTTTTCAGAAAGAAAAAAGGGCCTCTAGATCATCAGGAGTTCAAGTGGGCCGGTACCGTGCCCTATTAGTCCAGATTGTTTGGGCTTAAGGGGCTTGGGAAAATGCACAAACAAATCATAAGCCGCCACGTGTCCTCCTCACTCACCTCTCTCTCGCCCCTCCCAGGAGACGAGGGAGGGAGGCATCCAACTGAAAAGCTTCTTTCTGACCCGTAAAGGGTCCGCCGGGATCTGCACGTGTCGGCGAGGAGTCGTCGACGATAGCGTCACCGTCGAGAGAGTTGTTGTTAGGTTATCCTCAACCAGAAGCTGCATCAATTGGTACTCTCTTTTTCTTTTCCTACTGATATAATGAAGAGTGTTCGATACGCCTAATTAATAAGGTAGGAAGATGTCTGGAGTTCGAATCATCGGATTTCTGAGTTTGTTTGTAGTGGATCCACCAACCACAGCCAAACGGTGCGGATTAAAAGCAATTACCTTGTGGTGTCAGGTTGAAACCAAGCAGTGGGAGTTGTATTTAAAGTACTACTACTATTCGAAAGCTTGTTGGAACGTATTACATAGTTTTCTTGCCACAGGAAAAGTTGAATACACATAGTTAGATAAGCTTAATGGAAGGGCCAAATCAAAATCTGGAGAACCAATCACAGTTGTGATGCAACTTAAAATCTGTCAGGAACACTAAAACCGTGACCTGGTCGGTACCCGCCACATTGATATCCTTCGCTTCTAAAACCTTTATGCGATGAATCGCTTCGGGACATGGTGAGCTTTGGGCAACCTCGGATTGATACTTTCTCTGAGTATGGGAAGAAAAGTGATCTTTCATAGATGTTCTTCAGCTCCGCAAGATGATATAAGTAAAGAACTTTCAAATTTGGGAACAAATATGCCTCGTCTTCCTCCACCTTGATTTTATCAGCTGCAATTATATGTTCCATCTTGTGGCAATGTGACACCGAAAGAACTTTCAGGTTTGGAGCAAACGCAAGCCAAGTCAAGTCTCTCAATTTCGGGCAGTTATCAATGAATACTTTATCAAGGTTATTAAAGAGGCTTATGGTACTCGTCATCATCTCCAAGTCCCACGGATGTGGATGTGGATCTGGCTGCTCGCTAGAAGTTGAACCTTCTCCTATCTCGAGGACCTCCAAGTTTGAGCAGTTGCTCACGCGAATGATCTCCAGATGCTCTATACGCGCCAAAAGTGCAATGTTAAGTGACTTGGAGCTGCCAAGGTTCTGGATGAATGTCTCTTGAATACAAGAGAGGATCTTAGTATCAAAGCTCAACAAAATATGGAAGGTCCCTGCAGTTTTTAGTGTGATGCTTAACAGACTCAATGACTTGAGGCACTGCAAGTCTGCAACTTCAGTTTCCGTCCCGCATCCAGCCATCCGGAGCACTTGCAATTGTGAGAAGCTTGATATTAACTTCTTTGGAATTCTGACCAGTGCTGACGTGTGATCCAAGTTCAAGCACTTCATCTTGACCAGTTCCTTTAGTTCACTTGGAACCCGTCTTAAACCAGTCATTGACAGATTGAGATGCTGCAGCAAAGCCAAGTTTGATATCCCAGGTGGCAATTCTACCAGACTTTTGTTAAATGAGAGGTCCAGGACAGTGAGAGTTGTCAGATGTTGGAACCAGTCTTCTCTGATCGCCTTCAAACAATTGTGATCGAGAATCAAAGTCTGAAGATAGCTGGACCGAGGTGCTTCATCCAAATTCTGAATTCTATTAGCGGACAATGACATCCTCTTTACCCCCTCCCACGTGCTGATATTTGGCAGCTCAGTTAGACGAGCATATGCTCTTACTAGAACATTGTGATTCCGTCCATAATCACAAGCTATCCATATCGCCATATCCCGAATCACATCGTGCATAGCAACATATTCCCCCTGATCTTGCAAGAGAGATGCATTAACGAGACAGCCAATAACATAATGTCCCTGATCTTGCAACCTGCTCACATCATTCCCCGAATCTAAGAGGCCTTCACTAATCCAGTAATCTATCAGACTGGTTTTACAGATCCGACCCGGGAACAGTGCACAATAAAGGAAGCAAGATTGAACTCTATCCGTTGGTAGAGCATCGTAACTGAATTTCAGAAGAGGAAAGACGACATCCCCCATACCTGAAAAGTCAGAGGCACATTTGCTGAGGACTTCGGAAGCATGGCGCCATTCTTGGACTGTCTTCTTGGAGGCCATGGCTCGGCCAACCGTTAAAAGTGCAAGTGGTAGGCCGCAGCACTTTTTAGCCATCTTTTCTGCATACTTCTGAATATGCTGGTGAGTGTGTATGACAAGACCAACTTTGTCCGAAAACAACTTCCACGCAGCACCCCATGGCAAGCCCTCTACTTTGATCATATTTTGGGGTTCCATGTGCCGACACACTTCCTCTGAGCGACAAGTGAACACCATCTTTGATCCATTTTCGGAATTTGGAATTGGAACTCCTACTCTGCTCAAGTCAAGTCTCTCCCACACATCATCTAATAATAACACAAACCTCATTTTGGAAAGGGCTCTGTAGATATCCACTGCCTTCTCACCAACCCTCTTTCTCTCCCAGGTTTCATTGTATAAATCTAATCTTTTCGCGATCTCTTCCTGGATCATCTCAATTTCGCCGCCTCTAGAAACTGTAACCCACATGACAATTCCGTATTCGTGGGTCGCCCAGAGAAGGTCGTTATTCAACATGGTCAAAAGGGTTGTCTTGCCTATCCCACCCATTCCCTGTATGCCAATAGTCCCCACATTTGTATCCGCGAAAGAGTGCTTAACATAAGCAAACGTTTCCTCCAAGCCTAGTGTTGGTAAACTTGGTTTAAACTGAACCACATCAGGTGGACCCTGTCTGGCCACAACTGCAAAACCTCCTTTGATCCGGAGATTGCGCACATGCTGGATTTTATTGACTACGCCTTTACCAAACTGATAACCGGATAAAGGGTTCTTGGAACAGCTCACTCCGAAGCGCAACTTTTCAACCTCTAGGGAGCCATCGCTGATCATCTGCTCGACCTCAACGATCTCAGTTTCCGTCCTGGAAAGCCAGCCCAGTACTTGGTTTAACGGCTGCAAGTTTTGCCTCTCTGCAACTTTGACCTGCCTCTCGTTGTCATTCCTTAGTTCCTTGAGCTCTTCTAGCGCAACCTTCAAGGTAGCAAGGTTCTCTTCCAGGTTGATGGTGTAGCTCACCCGCACAGCAGCACAGTCCCAGCAATGAGCCACCACGTTGTCCAAACCACAAGAAACAGAAATTATGTTACCCATCTTACTGTATCAGGTTTCCTCAACCTACACCGAACAGCTTTGTTTACAGGTTCCTGGAAGTTGATATTGATTCAGTGGCTGTTAAGGGATACTATCTTTTTGCTATGGTATGGCATAAATAATTAATGTTAGACGCGAATGCAATGAACTTCCAAAGGAAGGGGTCACTTGTTGACTTTCTGAATCATTTGGCCTTAGAAAGAGACCTACCTGAAGACTTGGTTGTATCCAGCGCTGACAAGGAGAAACAAAGGCACTTGGAAATGCCCTTTAGTCACTGACTCACTGTCATGGTTCATCAGTTCCAGTCTTCCACTGCATTCATTACACACACGGTTTTATGGGTCCATAAAACCGTGTTACTTGGTGGAAATTAACACAGGTTGACCATCTGCTTTGTTTCAATGAGAATTGTGTTGTATGGAATAAGGCGATTTTAATTGTGGTCCCTATTTATCAGCAAACCTTTCCATCCAACCAAAGAGTTAGAAAAGTGGGTGGAACTCTTTAATTGTGGTCCAAGACGAAGGTTAACAGTGAAGACTTTAAACATCTTCCTGTAAATCTGCATGAGAGTCAAATTTAGTAAATTCTATTGAAAGTTCAAATTAAATCAGATTAGCATGAAGTGCCTTTTGAAAGATCTAGCAGAAGGAGAATGAACTTGGTTTTTCTTTTTTCAAAGTATTTGAAGGGTTACTTGACCCCATAAATAAGGGGATATTACTATATTTGCTGTCTCCTGGTGGGCAATTGAGTTGGATATGAGTACATGGATAAGTGGAAGGAACTTTTAAATGGATTTGTAGGATGTAATTTAATTCCAACTGGTAGATTCTACATAAATAATTACTTATGGATACTTATCAATTTAAAAAAAATAATTACTTATGATTTTCGTCTTTCGAGGACAAATCTGCGTGTGCTTCGCTTAATGGGGTTAGGACTTAGGAGATAAATACATGTAATATTTAAAGATTTGCGATTCGTAGGAGGTGAGATTTTAACTTCTCTCAAGTGGTCTTTGGTTGAAATATTGAATGTGACAGTGAGGGAGTTTTGCGCCGCCTACTAACATTTTATTAAATAAAATCACGAGAATATAATTCTTATTATTCAAAGATCCCTCGTGTCTGTCTAAATATTTTCCCATCAAGAATTCTTTACAAATAACATATGTAAAAGAATTTCTTCTTACTTTCTGACAGAAATAAAGAATTAACATTGAGATTTCTAACCTGGCAGTACAAAAAATTATAAAAGTCAAAAAATTCGAAGATTAAATCTTGTTACGATGTAAATGTATTTTACCTTTCAAAAAATTTATCTTTAGTATTTTTGACTTTTACCTCTAGATCTTTGAGCTTTCAAGTAGGCCGGTAGCGTGCCTTATTACACACATTGTTTGGGCTTGAGGCCCAGAGGCTTGGGAAAATGCACAAACAAATTAGCAAGCCGCCACGTTTCCCCATCGCCTTCTCTCTCTCTCTCTCTCTCCTCCAAGTAGGCGAGGCGTCCACCTGGAAAACTTCTTCCTGACCCGATCACGAGTCCGCCGAGACCCACACGTGGGTGCGAGGAGCAGCAACTGAGGAGTCGTTGACGGTGGCGTAGTCGTCGGGAGATCCTCAACTAGAAGCTGCATTAATTGGTTTCCTTTGATTAATTGAAGAGTGTTTGATATGTCTAATTAATAAGGCAAGAAGGTCTCGAGTTCGAATCCTCAGATTTCGGGTTTTACTTGTACTGGATCCACACATACAGACACAGCCAAACGATATGGAATAAAAGCAATTAGTTTGTGGTGTCATTTAGAATAGAATGTTCCTTCCTATTCGAATTCATGGGGCAGTTGTGGATCAAATTTTATCTCACAGCATTTAGTATTTGTTAGACCACCAAGTGTTCACCAGATTGCCTTGATGCATCTTGTTTGTTCATATTACATATATCGGAAATGCGAATACAAATAGCTTAATGGAAGGAAGCTAACGGCGAGGATAAGACCCGCATGTGGCGGCGAGGAGCAGCAGTTGAGGAGTAACGGACGGTGGCGTCGGGATTTCCTTTCTTCTAATTAGCCTGGAGGCGACGTGCATTGATGTCCAGGTTGAGCTCCGGGCAACCTCGAACTGATATTGTCGGGGAGGACGGGAACAGTAAGACACCTGATCTCTTACAGATGCTCTTCAGCTTCACGAGATGGTGTAGATAAATAAATTGCATTTCTGGGAACAGATATCGCCTTCCTTTCTCCAGCCTAATTTTACTACTGGCTGCAATTATATGTTTCATCTTGCAGCAATGTGACACAGAAAGAACTTTCAGGTTTGGAGCAAATCCAAGACAAGTCAAGTCTCTCAGTTTTGGGCGGTTATCAACGAATACCTTTTCAAGGCTATTCAGGCTTATTCTATTCATGATGTCCGAGCACTGACGCTGATGTGGATCTGGCCGCTGACGTGGACGTGGATGTGGCTGCTCGCTAGAAGTTGAACCTTCTCCTACTTTGAGGACCTTCAAGTTTGAGCAGTTGCTCACTCGAACAATCTCCAGATGCTCCATTCGCCCCAATAGTGCAACATCAAGTGACTTGGAGCTGCCAAGGTCCTGGATGAATAGCTCTTGAGTACAAGAGAGGATCTTATTATGGAAGCTCAACAAAAAGTGGAAAGTCCCTGCAGTTTTTACTGTGATGCTTAACAGACTTAATGACTTGAGGCGCTGCAAGTATGCAACTTCAGTTTCTCTCCCGCATCCAGCCATCCGGAGCACTTGCAACTGTGAGAAGCTTGATACTAACTTCTCTGGGATGTCGACGAGTGCTGATGTTTGATCCAAGTTCAAGCACTTCATCTTGACCAGTTCCTTTAGTTCACTTGGAACCCGCCTTAAACCAGTCATTGACAGATTGAGATGCTGCAGCAAAGCCAAGTTTGATATCCCAGGTGGCAATTCTACCAGACTTTTGTTCAATGAGAGGTCCAGGACAGTGAGAGTTGGCAAATAACGGAAGAAGTCATTTGCAATCACCTCCAGATGGTTGTGATCAATAATCAGAGTCTGAAGATTGTTGGACTGAGGTGCTTCTTCCAAAGTTCGAATTTTATTAGCCGAGAGTGACATCCTCTTTACGCCCTCCCACTTACTGATTTCTGGTGCTTCAGTCAGGCCAGCGGATGCTCTTACTACAACATTGACATTCCGTCCAAAATTACAATCTATCCATATTGCCATGTCACGGGGCAAATCGTGGATAGTAACAAATTCCCCTTGATCTTGCAAGAGGGATGCATTAACGAGACAGCCAATAACATCATGTCCCTTATCTTGCAACCTGCTCACATCATTCCCTACATCTAAGAGGCCTTCACCAATCCAGTAATCTATCAGACTGGAGCTGCAGATCCAACCCGGAAACAGAGCACAATAAAGGAAGCAAGATCGAACAGTCTCGGTTGGTAGGCCGTCATAACTAAATTTAAGAAGAAGAAAGACGACGTCCCCCATACCTGAAAAGTCAGAGGCGCATTTGCTGAGGACTTGAGAAGCATGGCGCCATTCTTGGACTGTCTTCTTGGACGCCATGGCTCGGCCAACCGTTACAAGTGCAAGTGGCAAGCCGCCGCATTGTTTGGCCATCTTTTCCGCATACTTCTGAATATGCTGGTGAGGTCTATGACAAGACCAACTTTGTCCGTGAACAACTTCCACGCAGCATCCCATTGCAAGCACGATGCCTTGATTATATTTTGGGATTCCATGTGCCAACACACTTCCTCTGAACGACAAGTGAACACCACCTTTGATCCATTTGTGGAATTCGGAATCGGAACTCCTACTTTGCTTAAGTCTAGTCTCTCCCACACGTCATCCAATAATAACACAAACCTCATTTTGGAAAGGGCTTCGCAGATATCCATTGCCTTCTCATCAACCCTCTTTCTCTTCCATGTCTTATCATTTAAATCTAATCTTTTCGCAATCTTTTTCTGACTCATCTTAACTCCGCCGGCTCTAGAAACTGTAACCCAGATGACAATTCCAAAGTCATGGGCCGCCGAGAGAAGGTCATTATTCAACAAGGTCAAAAGGGTTGTCTTGCCTATTCCACCCATTCCTTGTATGCCAATAGTCCCCACACTTGTATCCATGAAAGCGTGCATAACAGAAGCAAACGTTTCCTCCAAGCCCTGTGTTGGTACACCTGGTCTTTCCTCCACCACAGCAGATGGACCCTTGTTGGCCACAACTGCAAAACCTCCTTTGCTCTGAAGATTGCGCACACGCTAGAGTTTATTGACGACATCTTTACCAAACTGATACCCAGACAAGGGGTTCCGAGAACAGCTCACTCCGAGGCATAACTTGTCAACCTCTAGTGGACCATTGCCGATCATCTGCTCGATCTCAACGATCTCAGTTTCCGTTCTAGAAAGCCACCCCAATACTTGGTCCAGCAGCTGCAAGTTTTTCCTCCTGGCAACTTTGACCCGCTTCTCCAAGTCTTTCCTTTGTTCCTTGAGCTCTTCTAGCTCTACCTTCAAGGTAGCAAGGGTCCCCGGTAGGTCGATGATGTAGCTGGCTCGTCCAGCAGCACAGTCCTAGCAAGGAGCCACCACGTTGTCCAAACCACAAGAAACAGAAATTATGTTACCCATCTGACTGACTGTATCGGGTTTCCTCAACCTACACCGAACGGCTTTGTTTCGATGGGAACTTAAATCGTTCTGTTTTTTTTCAGATTCCTGGAAGTTGATTGACTGAGAGGCAGTTAAAGAAGGATAAGGAGTGTTCTCAAGCAGGATAAGTCATCAGTGGCGGCGTATTCTACTAGAAAGAGACCTGAAGACTTGGTTGGATCCAGCGGTGACAAGGAGAAACGAAGGCACTTGGAAATGCCCATTAGTCACTGTTATGGTTAATCATTTCCACTACATTACACCAAATTTCAACTTAGTGGAAATTAACTCAACTTGCCCATCTGCTTTGTTTATGAAGGATTTAAATCACGATTAACGCATAATCGCGAACTAATCCCTCGTACAATCAACGAACAAATACGTTAATTAAAATGATGCTTACTTGTTGTAGCATGCTCCCGAAGGACCGTTGCGACGAGGTCTTGTTACCGGTCGGTTCACGATCACGAACGGATCGGATACGTGAACGGATTTCCACGAATGGCCTTGATCCGCAAATCTGAGACCTTCAGGGACTAAAACGTAATAGTCCATTTTTGTGAGAGACTGTGAGGGTGGCAAATTACACACCTGGTCACCAGCTATTTTCACCCTTTTATAGCCAAACCCAAAGTAGGAGGTGGGCCTCATGCAAAGAGGCCCACACTCCCATGTCCACCTCTTCCTAATGGAAGAGGTGGGTTTTGGCCCATAGCCAACAATCTCCCACTCATTCATTATTGATCATAGTCAAAATAATGAATGTAATTTGGGCCCAAAACCCAATTAAACTCCATCTCACACATTATTGACCATAGTCAACAAAGTCTCAGATATTACATCACAAGGATTTCGTGCGACCAGCATACATCGAGTGTGGATAGCTAAATTCAAGAGCACTCACAATGGCCACATGAATTGTAGCATCTCGATATCCTCATTACGTACCGTATGCCTTATCCTAGACCTCATCTCATATCCCATTGTTATCACATGTGATTTCAAACAATTTGTTCGCGTTCACTATTGTATTACACATAATACAATAGGTGCACCAGAACTACGAATCTCAGGAATATGATCGATGAAGAACCTTCTCCTTTATAAGTATTTCTTCCATCATGATGATGCCTGCTTTTCTAGTCAGCCTTGCCAGGTCGAATTATGAATCATGACCTTTTCATAGACTTTCTAAGCTAGCAGCACAAAATCATACTTCTGAAATACGTTAAGGATCATAAGGATAGTGTCTCCGAAAATCAAGTTTTCGAAATTGGTCTCACACCAGGGAAACAGAAATCACTCTATGATTTCCCATCCATTGGTCGACTAAGCAAACATGGTACTATCCACGTCCTATGATGTTCATTCCTCCGAAAAGAAGCGCATGTGATACACAAATTAACATCATACTAGAGCATCAGCCTTGCTGTTTTACAGAACAACGGCCTTAGTTTACATAAAACTGCTCCAGGCTATCAAGACAGATTAATGATAAGTTCCACTTATTTCTTATCACTCGGATTCACAAAAAATCCTATGCAGCAACAAATGCTTGCATTCACAAATCTTGCACTTTTAACAAGAACTTATCTTGTAGTTAAGCAAGACGGCATCAACATTTTAGAACAGACACTCGATGTAATGATGTTCATAAAACTACCTCATCTCAACAAGGAATCAACACATTGACTCCCACTGAGGTAAACACCCGTGTGAGTGGGCTACTTTTCTGTCTCACATGCATTCATAAATGTTAATCAAAATAACATTCACATTTGTATTACTGATATAGTATCAAATTTTATTGAATAACAAATTCAATAGACACTATTTGAGCAAGAAACAACTTATTCACAAATCCTGGGACCTATGATATTTCTCAAAACATCATAAGATACTCCCTAAGATCTGTGATCATATCTCACATAGATATGTGTTTCATGCTTACTTTTTCACATATAACAACTAAACATAACATATATTTATTGGTTCATCTGGGATAGCTTTGGATAATTTTTGAAGACTCTCTTTAACCATTTTATTTATTGCACAATGGTTACAAAAACCACAAATTCAGTTCTTATAACTGATTAGGAGATAGACGCAAGTCTATTCATAGCTACTCCATGAGATAGCTTCTCCTAATGGCAAATAAATATATCCAAATATGAATATTCATATATTCACATCTCATGCCTAAATGGCATTAGCTTAACCCATGATGACAGGTCTTAACCAAAATGATTGTACTGCAATCACTTCCAAGTACTTTATAATTTTCTTGACCAAAAAATCAATGTGCTATGTTTGGATCACCATAATCCACAACATTCACTTAAAGGACATCCAACACATCCTTTAGCTTATGAGGAATATCTGGATACAAATCTTTACTCAAGAAAATGACCTTTTAACTACTAGGGCACATAGGGCTAATATCATCACATTCAAACCGTTACTCAAACGATTTCTCAAAATCTTAATTTTGAGTAGTAATGAACTTCACTAATATCTTTAAATTTCAAAGTCAGTCATAAACTACACTTTGATCTTGTAAAGATATTTCTAGTCAATTTTGACTACATATGTCACTCACATTTGACGACAAACCTTTTCAGAGCATATGGTGTTGTTTTCACAGTACTCATCAATTAATTCGAAAAATATACGACATTTCGTATTATGATTGAATCATGAAATGACAAGTTTAACACTGACTCGCATATAGATTGAGGCTACTTCACAAACTCTATGTTTGGTATCTCAATCTATGGATACAACTCTCTGGTCAAACCATATGAGTTTCTCCATCCAATTCTCCACTGAGAAATGCAGTCATTACATCCATTAGATGTAGCTCTAGATCATGTAAGTCATTATAGCCAAAATTAACCTAACAATCAGAAATCTCACAACAATAGAGAATGACTCCTCATAGTCAACTCTTTCATGTTATGTGATTCAACTGAAAGTCAAGCAAGACTATTTATGTTTAATCTTGAGAATTCATTAATTCTCAAAATGTGCCCCTATAGACAAGTAAACATCAAACTAGTTCTCAAACATAGTTTGATCTTATCTATTCGTTCATTGTATTGACTAATTCATTCTAACTGAGAACTGACACAACATCCAAAATCATCTTATGTTCATTCTCATCTTATAGGATTTGCTAAAAGAAGTATCACTTGTATCTTTATACAAGAGACCATTTCTCACACTTTCAACCTTCAGTCGTTAGTATGAAAAAATTTATTCTTTTAGCTTTATGAATTTCCAATTTTGATAAATATCTCACATATCCATCGTAACTAGAATTCATATCCTATAGAAGTTTTATTCCAAACTCCCACTGAAGTTTAGAATCCTACTCCTACTAAGCCATAGATCTCACATACTCCCACTGAGATGTAGATCATTGGGATCATGAACTTCCGAATCAACTAGAGGTGGTTAAACATATTTTCCTCCTCCACAAAATCCTCCCACTCGGAAGGAGTGATCCAGATGATTTTAACTTATCAGTTTCATACAAGGTGGGTCATAACTCACCTATATTAATTTTGAAAAAACTCATTTTTCAAAAAATATTATGTGGTACAAATGATCACTTTCCTATTTGATTTGTTCACTTTCGAATATGTATCAACTTATTTGATACTTGTAAGCATTTTACAAAGACATTCTTTGTAAGATACTCACACAAATGGACGCAAGATGACCTACTCTTACAGTCTTCACCACATACTTCAGAACGAATTTAATACAATTGACGAATAAATCTAGTTATTTTATGAATAGATCTCGTAACTATTTTTCTATTCTAGAAGCATTTACATGTAGGTAAATTCGGTCTTCACCAAATTACCTTTTAGTCCTACCTTAGTTGGACAATCATGTGTTCAAGACTAACATAGTCCACTCTAGAATAACATAACTTGACATCAACTTCAGACGTTAAGTTATGATCGCAGAAAAATAATTACAATGTAGATCACATAGATCAACATTCAAAATGAGAATCTATTTACTAATAACTATCGTAAATAAAGACTTATCCAGAATTCTAATCACAATGCTACTCAACTATCTAATAGAAACTAAGAGTCTTTTAAACTTGAACGAACATGGAGTATATCACACGTCATGTAGAAGTAGAATTTACTGACACAATCTGTTGTATCAATTCTTTCAACTCCTACTCATGTATATAAACCAATATTGATGGAACTTACTCCAATCAATGCTTATTGGGATTCAACAAAGATTTCACACATCTTTGTCACATGGCCTGTCTCAACTGAATCAATCACTTAATTGACATTCAGTTTGAAGAATAGATCTAGACAAATTTAATTCACTCACAAGTGAACTAAATAATTGTCTTGGCAATGCAACTTATCGCAAAATGCCATATCTTCAGACAGTTAAAATATTTCTTCTCAGAAATATTAGACCTTTAAATCTTCCTACCCTCAGAACATTTCTTTTGGGTTTAGTTCATTTAGTTCTTACTCTTTTGTTTCTTAACTATTCCATTTGCCTCAAACAGTTTTGGTCAACCTTATTGTTGCTCCTACTGGAACAAACTCAAGTCACATACACTGCAGGATGGACTTTGCTAAGAGACAATTCTCTTTAAGCTTAAGGTGACAACTCATATGAAATCCCTAATATTATCAACACACATTTGGGCTATTCACATGATCAAAACTTATAGGCATGAAATAATTATTATGCTTAATGTTTAAGCATATAACCAGCCTAAGCTAGCTTGTTGATTGCATTAAACATCTTACATAAAGACATTATCATTAAGCAATCAACACATAAATTGAGCACATTCTCATATTAGACCACAATCATAATCATAGTCTAAAGAACCTAGTGTTCTTCCAGCACATAGCTATTCATATAGCTTAAAGAAAATTATGAAAGATACATTGTATGTAAAGAATTACATCAATAATACAAAATAATTTACTATACGTTATAACTCTGAATGATTAAAGTCCTTGACTATCTCAGATTTGAAGTAGGTCACGGATATGTTTCCCCTCACAACTCCGAGAGATAATCTCAAACCCTAATCATTCTAAGTTCTTTGATAGTAAATACAAGTGGATCTTTTTCATGGTAATAATCATGTTATTAAATAAACAATTTATTTAATCAAGATAACATATATCTGCATGATAAACAACCATGAAAAATACACAAAGTTCTAAACACATATGTTTAAGAACTTTCAACAAGACTTAACAAAAATTTAAATGATTTACGCAAAATAAAGAGGGTCAAAAAATTACATGACATGAATGGCATGGATCCTATGATCCAAAGGCACAAGGATAAGGGAATTCACAATTATATTCCCCAATTGAAAATTGACATACACATCATCAATTTTGCAACGACATTTGAGCATTAAAAGGAAATTTTCACAAAAAATTCACTTTTTACACTCAATTATCCAACTAGACGCTACAAAATGCCTTTAAATGTGCCACGTCCAAAAATAGAAAATTTTCATAATTTTCTCATCTTCGTCAATACTAGAAGATGTTTGAACATTTTTACGCCACTACTCTTCTACAGTCATTACCTCCAGCTCAGACACACATATGTATCCTATTGTGAACAGAAGTTAAGTTTACTTTTATTAACTTCATACAATTCTTATATTCCTATAACTAGATACGACACATCAATATCTAGCCATTTGTGTTGCGTCTAATCGCAACACGTGCTAACCATAAAGCACTCAGGAATATTCTCAAAAAGATATTATCGTAAACTTGCAACACAATGCAAAAGCCTTAGGATAAATACTCATATTTTTCCCAAGCTATGATCAAAAAACTTATTTTTCGATCAAAAACGATGATGTCTCATAACAAGAATTTGTTCACAATTGAGCTACAATACGTAATCAATAAGTCATGTTATTTCACATATTTTTATAGGTACACATACCTCAAAAAAATATTTTTCCGGACTTATCGAAAAAAATTAGGTTTGTTGAAAATTATCTTAATAATTTTCTAAACCAAACCTAATTAAAAGATTGACTTAAAATCTTTTATGTAATTGAATAAAATCTAATTTTATTCAATAAGACTCATATAATTTCAAGTCCATATGACTCGAAATCAAACTTAATTAAAAAATACACATATTTTTCAATCCTATTTAATGTCCAAAATTAAATACAAAATTTAATTTTGAACAATCCATAAATATATTTTAAAACCAATCTAAAATATATTTAAGTTCTTAAAATTATAAAAATAACTTTAAAAACTTAATTTAGGAATTAATCTGTAATTTTCAAAATTTTAATTGAATAAAAACAGATTTTATTCAACCAAAATACCAAAAATCCATCCAAAAACTAATTTTGACTCAGAGTCAAAATTGACCAAAATCGAGTTGGTCGAATTATTAAACCAGTCTAATTTGACCGGTTCAATTCAAAATCGACCCGGGGTATAAATTATTTGCGAAAATCGTGAATTTACAATTTTGCCCCTCTCATTTTCTTTCCCCTTTCTCTTCTTTCTCTCTTCCTCTCTCTCTCTCTCCTCGCGAAGGAGAAACCGCGGCCACCCACCAATGCAGCCCATTCACGGTGGAGAGTCGGAGGCCAAAACCGGTCAGATTTAACTCAGTGTTGCTTCCCGAACACGGTGGTAGCATTCTCACGGCCACTCGTGCCTCCGATCTCCCTCACCGTCGACTTCTCCTCTCCGGCGTCTCCGGATTTAAAATCGTCCAAAATGAACCAACGACGACCAAACACGAAGAAAACTCGACGACAAATCGTCGGGGAGTCGCCGGAGAGCAATTTGGAACTCATTCCAGGTCTTGAAATGGTCGGATTAGGCCGGATTTGTTGAGAGATTGATTCGGGAGAAAAATCGCGATTTTAGGGTTCATACGGATTGGGGAAAGTGTCAAATTACAGATTAATCCCAAGGACTTCGCGCGTTTGCAGGACGAGGACGGCCACAGTAGCCGCGAAAACAAAACTTTAATTCAATACCAAAGCTTTCGTCCGTGCGAAGAAAAGGACAATTCCCTTTCACGCGTGAAAATTAAACTTCAATTCAGTCCTCAGGTTCTTAATTAAATTACACTAAAGGACGACAGAATGTAATTTACACCAAAATTGACATCAAACATGATTTTGGGATCAAATATTCACAATTAAATTTGATTCCACACATAATAAAACGACCAGAACAATACCAAAGCTGGCTCTGATACCAATTGAAGGATTTAAATCACGATTAACGCATAATCGCGAACTAATCCCTCGTACAATCAACGAACAAATACGTTAATTAAAATAACGCTTACTTGTTGTAGCGTGCTCCCGAAGGACCGTTGCGACGAGGTCTTGCTACCGGTCGGTTCACGATCACGAACGGATCGGATACGTGAACGGATTTCCACGAATGGCCTTGATCCGCAAATCTGAGACCTTCAGGGACTAAAACGTAATAGTCCATTTTTGTGAGAGACTATAAGGGTGGCAAATTACACACCTGGTCACTAGCTATTTTCACCCTTTTATAGCCAAACCCAAAGTAGGAGGTGGGCCTCATGCAAAGAGGCCCACACTCCCATGTCCACCTCTTCCTAATGGAAGAGGTGGGTTTTGGCCCATAGCCAACAGTTTCGATGAAAATTGTGTTGAATGGAATAACGTCCCTATTTATCAGCAAACTTTTCGAACCAAAGAGTTTGAAAAAGTAGGTGGAATTTTGAAATTGTGGTCCAAGAGTTTGAACATCTTCATGTAGATCTACATGCGAGTCCATTTTAGTAAATTTTACTGAAAGAAATATTAACACTTAATGGCCACCACAAAATTGTGCAAAATCTATATTATAATAAACGAACCAGAGATAAATCTACATTTTTGTCACTAATAATCGAAATCTAATTTTAAAACAAAAGAAGATCAAAAACGAAGAATCCGAAAAATGTGACGAAGTTGACAAGAGTCTGGCCGGATTTCCTTTCTTCTGATTAACCCAGGCGAGGTGCATAGATGTCCAGGTTGAGCTCTGGGCAGCCTCGGACTGATACTGTCGGGGCGGATGGGAACAACAAGCCAAGTCTCTCAGTTTCGGGCAGTTGCTCACGCGAATGATCTCCAGATGCTCCATACTCTCCAAAGTTGTAAGGTCAAGTGACCTGGAGCTGCCAAGGTTTTGGACGAATAGCTCTTGGATACAAGAGAGGACTCTAGTATGGATTACGTACAAAAACCGGAATTCCAATGAAGTTTTTACTGTGACGCTTAACAGACTCAATGACTTCAGGCACCCCAAGTGTGCAACTTCAGTTTCTGTCCCGCATCCCGCCATTCGGAGCACTTGCAATTGCCACAAGAAAAGTTGAATACACATAGATAGATAGATAGATAGATAGATAAGCTTAATGGAAGGGGAGAACCCACCCAAATCAAAATCTGGAGAATCACAGTTGTGATGCAACTTAAATTCTGTCAGGAACACTAAAACCGTGACCTAGATGGTACCCGCCACATTGATGTCCCTCGCTTCTAAAACCTTTCTTTGATGATTTGCTTCGGGATATGTTGAGCTTTGGGCAACCTCGGATTGATACTTCTGCGGAGGACGGGTAGACAAGTGATCTTTCATAGATGCTCTTCAGCTCCACAAGATGAAATAAGTAAAGAACTTGCAAATGTGGGAACAAAAATAACAGCTCAATTTTATTAGCTGCAATGATATGTTCCATCTTGCAGCAATGTGACACCGAAAGAACTTTCAGGTTTGGAGCAAATGCAAGCCAAGTCAAGTCTCTTAATTTCGGGCAGTTATCAACGAATACTTTATCAAGGTTATTAAAGAGGCTTATGGTACTCATCATCATCATCTCCGAGTCCCGCCTGTGTGGATGTGAATATGGCTGCTTGCTAGAAGTTGAACCTTCTCCTATCTCGAGGACCTCCAAGTTTGAGCAGTTGCTCACGCGAACGATCTCCAGAGGCTCTATACGCGCCAAAAGTGCAATGTCAAGTGACTTGGAGCTGCCAAGGTTCTGGATGAATAGCTCTTGAATACAAGAGAGGATCTTATTCTCAAAGTTCAACAAAATGTGGAAGGTCCCTGCAGTTTTTACCGTGATGCTTAACAGACTCAACGACTTGAGGCACTGCAAGTCTGCAACTTCGGTTTCCGCCCCGCATCCCGCCATTCGGAGCACTTGCAACTGTGAGAAGCTTGATACTAACTTCTCTGGGATGTCGACGAGTGCTGATGTGTGATCCAAGTTCAAGCACTTCATCTTGACCAGTTCCTTTAGTTCACCTGGCACCTGCCTTAAACCAGTCATTGACAGATTGAGATGCCACGTGGCAATTCTTCCAGATTTTTGTTATATGAAAGGTCCAGGACAGTTAGAGTTGTCAGATGTTGGAAGCAGTCTTCTCTGATCACCTTCAAACAATTGTGATCGAGAATCAAAGTCTGAAGATAGCTGGACCGAGGTGCTTCATCCAAATTCTGAATTCTATTAGCAGACAATGACATCCTCTTTACCCCCTCCCACGTGCTGAGATTTGGCAGCTCAGTTAGATGAGCGTATGCTCTTACTAGAACATTGTGATTCCGTCCATAATCACAAGCTATCCATATCGCTATATCCCGGATCACATCGTGCATAGCAACATATTCCCCCTGATCTTGCAAGAGAGATGCATTAATGAGACAGCCAATAACATAATGTCCCTGATCTTGCAACCTGCTCACATCATTCCACAAATCTATGAGGCCTTCACCAATCAAGTAATCTATCAGACTGGTTTTACATATCCGACCCGGGAACAGTGCACAATAAAGGAAGCAAGATTGAACTCTATCGGTTGGTAGAGCGTCGTAACTAAATTTCAGAAGAGGAAAGACGACGTCCCCCATACCTGAAAAGTCAGAGGCACATTTGCTGAGGACTTCAGAAGCATGGCGCCATTCTTGGACTGTCTTCTTGGAGGCCATGGCTCGGGCAACCGTTAAAAGTGCAAGTGGTAGGCCGGAACACTTTCTGGCCATCTTTTCTGCATACTTCTGAATATGCTGGTGAGTGTGTATGACAGGACCAACTTTGTCCGAAAACAACTTCCACGCAGCACCCCATTGCAAGCCCCCTACTTTGATTATTTTTTGGGGTTTCATGTGCCGACACACTTCCTCTGAGCGACAAGTGAACACCATCTTTGATCCATTTTCGGAATTCGGAATTGGAACTCCTACTCTGCTCAAGTCAAGTCTCTCCCACCCATCATCCAATAATAACACAAACCTCAGTTTGGAAAGGGCTTTGCAGATATCCACTGCCTTCTCATCAGCCCTCTTTCTCTTCCAGGTTTCGTCATATAAATCTAATCTTTTCGCGATCTCTTCCTGAACCATCTCAACTTCGCTGCCTCTAGAAACTGTAACCCATATGACAATTCCGTATTTGTGGGCCGCCCAGAGAAGGTTGTTATTCAACAAGGTCAAAAGGGTTGTCTTGCCTATCCCACCCATTCCCTGTATGCCAATAATCTCCACATTTGTATCCTTGAAAGAGTGCATAACAGAAGCAAATGTTTCCTCCAAGCCTTGTGTTGGTACACTTGGTTTAAACTCCACCACATCAGATGGACCCTTGTTGGCTAATACTGCAAAACCTCCTTTGATCCGGAGATTGCACACACGCTGGATTTTCTTGACTACGTCTTTACCAAACCGATCACCGGACAAGGGGTTCTTAGAACAGCTCACTCCTAGGCACAACTTGTCAACCTCTAGTGAGCCATCGCTAATCATCTGTTCGACCTCAACGATCTCAGTTTCCGTCCTGGAAAGCCAGCCCTGTACTTGGTCTAGCGGGAGCATGTTTTGCCTCTCAGCAAACTTGACCTGCCTCTCGTTGTCATTCCTTAGTTCCTTGAGTTCTTCTAGTTCTTCCTTCAAGGTATCAAGGTTCTCCCGCAGGTCGATGGTGTAGCTAGCTCGTCCAGCAGCACAGTCCCAGCAACCAGCCACCACGTTGTCCAAACCACAAGAAACAGAAATTATGTTACCCATCTGCCTGTATCAATGGGAAGTGAATTGCTTTGTTTCAATGGAAATTGAATTGCTCTATCTTCAGGTTCTTGGAAGTTTATTGTTTATGAGGGATGTTACGGCATAATTAATTAATCAATGTTCAAACTCTTCAACGCAAATGCGTGAATTTGCCAAGGATGTTTCCCTAATTAATCAATGTTCACTTCCACTGTATTAACACGATTTTATGGGTCCCTTGAAAAGTCTTGGTCAACCCCTTTTCAGGATTATGATAAGACAAAGAGCGAACTGCACTTGGATCTTTTGTGTGTGGAGTAATTACTGATGCAGTCTTTGTTGGTCTCAACATATATTTGTTTTGTCGTCCTCGAAGTTTAGCTAAACATTACTTTCAGATCCTTGGCCGGCCCGTGGCCGGCGAAGTTTCTAACCAAAGAGTTTAAACATCTTCATGTAAAAATAACTCAGTTGACCCACTCAAAATTACTTGCAATCGCATTGAATGACTTTGAACACGCTTATAACACAAGAAGGGAAAGAATTGGTTACATGTTCAAACATTTTGACACATGTATCGATGTGTGCTGATACGCTTCTTGTATCTATATAGAGCTGCGGTGCAAGAGCGGGGATCACGGCTTCACTTGACCATATTCAGGCTGAAATCCCAGAGCTTCTTTGCCAGCAATGCATCTTTGGCGCGATCCGACCTCTTGCCTAGGTTGCTGTCGGAAAAGAACTCGCCGCTCACACCTTTTACTTGAGGATGCAGTGCTACGTAGCATGTCGTAGCAGCCCCCTAGGTAGCGCAAGACACATTGTTAGTTGACATATATATTCAAGGAACATCGGATATCAGTTGGCAGCACATACATGCATGTTGGACTAATACTATGTTTTTACCTGTTGGACGTTTTTCACCAGAAGTTTACCGACTGAAGCAAAAATGTCTGCAACCAAAATCAAAGGTGAAAGCTTGGTTTATACCAGATATAAAAGGATAAAAGCTTAAAAGATGTAAAAAATTTCGGTGAGACGATAGCCATACCTCCAACGAATCCCATGCCCATGTGACGGAAGAGATTAGTGGCAATTACTCCAGGATGAAGTGAATTTGCAGTCACATTTGCCCCTTCTTCCTGTTTTTGAGCACAAACACGTTATTTCTTTTAGATGGTCCAGTTCAGTATAGTTTCTATCATCGCAGAGACGGCCAGTATACCTTTAAGCGTCTTGCAAGCTCATTAGCATGCAAGATATTGGCAAGCTTCGACTGACCATATGCCCCGAAGCTGTTGTACCTGCCAAGAATCAAGTTTATGATGATAAGAAACGGCTGACATCCTGAACTTTCTGTCTATACTATGAGACTTCGTAAAATGATGCAGGTGATAATGTGAGGCCATGCCTGGATGGATCATTAATCTCATTGAAGCGAATCCCTTCAGGATATGTGAAACGGTGAGCGTCGGAGGAGACATTTACAATCCTTCCTTCTCTTTTGCTTTCACGAGCCGTCTTTTTCATTGTATCCAACAGAAGGTATGCCAGAAGAAAATGGCCTGCAACAAGCTCACTCTGAGGAACTGTAACAGTCTCATGCTCTGCTAATTCGCAGAGACTACAGGTCGGCGCTGTTCAAAGCATATGTAAATTAGAGCCTTAGAGTCGCGTACCCAAATGATTCGTCGCGAACTGCTGTTCGATGTTGTCTTTAGAGAGCATGAAAGGGGTCGCCATGATTCCTGCATTGTTGCTTACAGAACCAAAGTGGAACAATACTGGAAAATGTCAGCTCATCAAATGGACTACAGCTGATTGCAACATCCATTCAAACAGTATAGATTTAAACACAGAGTCACAGATTGAGACTCTCACATCAGGATGTTCAGAGAACGACCAGAGGCATTGAAATCCGATGCGAAGTTCCTGACGGAAGCCATTGAACTTAGGTCCAACTCCATGGTATCAAGTTTGGCGGAGGGGATTTGTCTAACTATCGCCTCCTTGGCATTTCTTCCGGCTTCCATGTTCCTAACCCCCATTATGACATGAACACCACGCAAGGCAAGGACTTGAGCCGTCTCAGTTCCGATACCACTGGAAGCTCCTGCTCAAATTGTCACCACACAAATTGCAACCCATCTTCTTATCAACGGAAATTCTATCATTAGAAACAAACCTATCTCTAGCCACAGAAGATGAAGAAGTGGTCAGCTGCTTAGAACAGATCACCAAGCAAGGATCACACTTTCATAATTCACATTGCACACCAATTGAAACTAAACCAAACCATCATTTATAATCAAATTTTAGGTGGATTTTTCTTAAATACGTAACTACCAATAGGATAATCTTAACACACACCATCAAAACATATCCGGAAGAAGTTTGTGCGGTTCCGACTTCGCCAACATATGTTGAAACTAAACTAGGACCGAGGACAAACAATGCAAACCCAAGAATGTCTCATTAAAAGGATCAAAGTGAGAGGCAAGGACACCAACAGAAAGCTACAACCTAAGATTGTAATAAATAATTTAAGTTGAAGTAAGAGTGAAAGTGTGAACCTGTGACAATGGCGGTGAGACCAGAGCCGTCAAGGCCTCGTGTCACTTCCTCGGCCGTGGAGTTGGCTGAGAACCCAGATGGTCCTTTCCTGCTAAACAGCCACATTCTTTCTTATATTTTTTCCTTCCTCCTCTTACTCCTCGTGTTATGGTGCATGTATATGTACTAGTAAAATATACAAGGTCGTTGATTGTTATTTTTGACAAATAATTAAGTAGGGTTATTAAAAAAATATACAAGGTTGTTGATTTTTTTTATATGAGAATTTTATTCACTTTTCTTTCCTTTTGTTCATGGTAGATATGGGGGATACGCGTATCTTATCTCTTCCAGGGATTTGTAATTCTTGGTCGGTCTCTCTTTGCGCTTTTATTTTCTTCATTGGAAATATTTTTCACTACACAATGAAGTGTAAGTCGCCAAAACATGATGTCATGCATCGATCAATATTTGACTAGTCGGATTATTTTTGGATAATTAAATGATTTTGATATCTAAGCTTATTACAAAATTTGTAATTAACACCGGTTGATCAAAATTAATCAGAACAGTTGAAACGATTGTTAATGACGTGGATCATCAGTTGAAATATCATCCGAGCTTGGCATAACAAATGACTTGATATATTTTTTACATTTGATCAAACTTTGTTTTTCAAAATATTTGACCCTAATAAAATCACCTAAAAATGAAGCACGGAGTAAATAATAAATATATCAAACGATAAATATCTTATTAATTTGAATAAAACTTAGTCAATCACACTATTATAAAAAAAACAGTATGTTTTGAAAAAAGGTACAAGTGCACTAGACCTTTTGGCTTATCCGAGAGCGTTGGACTTGGATGGGCCATGTAGGGAAGGAGCCTAGTGAATTGATTTCCTGAATTGCCAACCAATATCTAAATTCTTTATCTTGGGGTATGGTATGGTTTGGTTTGGTTTTGATGGGCATTTCCCCTTTTACTGCTGTTTTACAGAGATCTAAGCTTAGTCTAGTGAGGTAGTATGACAATATATTTTATTTTATTTTTAAATTATTGGTGGTTCAACTCCACTTCTCATAAAAAAGAAAACCAATATTTGGGATACAAATAGAATTCAAAAATGTTTTAAATCTCAAATTTTAGACCCAATAACCTAAATTAAATACTCCCAAAAAAAAGTGATCCAACCTTAAAAGCCCACCGGCCAACTAACAGCGGGGATCCCACTCTTCCATGTTTTGCAGAGATATTTCCATCTACACAGCCTGACAATCATGTGAATGCGTGGTTGTCCAAAAGAAATTTTAATATCGAATTCTAGTACTAAGAAGTAATTATATCGAATTGCAAAAAAATATAAAAGAAGTTCCCATTTTAAAATGTTCATTTATTTTTTTTTAAATCCTATTCTAATACATATTCTAATACCTATTCTAATACAACGTGTCAGAAATCGAAACATGGACTTCCCAAACCCTTTCCCACCCTTGTGCCGCTGGACCAAAGGTCATTCGTCATTTTAAAATGTTGATTTATCGTGTTATGAGGTTGTAAATATCTTTCATGTGATGTTAGATGCCATATAGATAATAAATATTTTAGTTTCTTAAAAAACAGTATATGCATGGAAAGGCATCAATCATCATGGGTTCATCAAACCATTTGACATCGTAACATCAGACCGAAAGCGGACATCCCCACAGGCCCAATAGGCCTTTTCCAGTTGGCCTCCCTCAGGCCCAAATAGCGAAACCAATCACCATATACATTATACAGGGGCCCTTGCGGAGATGGTGACTCCACGAGATCCGCTAATTAGATGGGTTGGGTTGCGGTTTGAAGGAGATAGGTTGGGTTGGGGATTGAAAGATGTGGTGTTAATTTTTGGTGCTGAAGTGAGGTTTCTGAAAAATAGTAGGGATTCTTATGAAATTTTCTCAAGACGCGTCATTGCCAAGGGTTAAGAAATTGCTGACTTGTGATTAAAACCACGTCATTTTTAGGTTTGGATTAGAAATTTGAGGAGCTCCCCAGACCTCCTACGTGGAAAAATAAAAATAACCATCAACAGTAAAATAACTATTGTTCAGTGGCCTCTGATGATGTCTTCAAAGAAACTTCTCTTTCTTTTTTCAGGAAGGCCTATGATAATTGTGTCCCAGGCTCATTTTCATTGTCGAGCTCTTTAACATTTACATTTCTTAACCCGAATTATCTCAATTCTAGCCGGTGTGATGACAGACACATATTCACATAAAAAAAATTAATTATTTCAAATTCGATATCAAGTTAGTTTTTAACGCACTTGTATCGTTAGTTAACTAGCTCTTATTAATCATTACATGGGTGATCCATTTAGAGGGTATGTATTATCTAAGATCAACAGTGTTCAAAACTCAAAACAATCTGAAAGATTTAGACTGCAAAATTTATCCTGGGCATCCCATAATTTAAAGACATGCCATATAAAGTTGAATACAGACAGAGAGAAAGGATAAATAGACTCCAAAATACTACAACTATTGTAATTGAAACGTAGAATTTCTTGGGGATCTTACAAGATCCGTCTATTCATGTTCGAATCCTACTGAGAGGTAAACTAGAGATCATACAACACCAAGGAGATCTGCCTTATATTATAATTCAGTCTTTAAGCTTGGAGGCGGAAGAATAGTACTTCTTGAAGGCCTTAGGGAGGTAGACAGGCAACAAGAAGCCAAATAGATTGAAGCACCAAAATGTCATATTAGCCACGGCAAGAGCCCTCCCCATGAGCAACCTCCTGTTCGACCCTCCGTACTCCTTCTCCTCCACATCCACCTTGTACACCTCGTTCCTGAGCCAATCCACAATGGTGAAGATCCTCCTGGAATTGTAAAAGACCGGCACGAAAACCCGAATGGGGATCGAAAACCGGCCCGAAAACGCCACTCCCTCCATGAAAACCTGACATGCCAGTAGGAACACGTGCGGGGCGGCCGCCCTTATGCCTTCCTTGTCACCCTCGAAGATCCCTTCGAAGATGTAGATTATGGGGAGGAAGAGGCCGACAAGGGCACCCACTAGGACGTAGCATCTGAGGAGTTTGTTGGTCGGATCGAAGACAGAGGATTCCTTCCCTGGTTGGTTCAAAGTTGGGAAGGCCACCTTGGATATGAAGTACATGTAACCGATCGAAAACAGGAAAAAGCCGACATCTTCGAGGCTTACCATGCCACTAGCGGCTAGGACGATGATCACTGCGAGAGAATTCAGCTGATTGAAGCTAAACATGCCATGTCCACCACGTCTCCCACCTGTGGTTGTCGTCTTGTTGTTGTTGTTCTTTTGAGAGGCTAAGTCCTCTTGGAGCTTGTACTCTTGCTCTTGTTCGTTCGGTAGGCTTATGTCGTTGCATGTTGGACCAACCCCACCTGACATTTTTCTTCTCTTCGTTCTTTGTTTTTTGAGGTTTCTTTGTGATGAGGACTATGACGATGAGAATTGTGGAGGAGGAAGAGGAAGAGAGTGGGAGTGGGGAGAGGGACAATTGAGTGACGATGTGGGGTGAGGAGAGTGGACAAGTGTTAGTGTTTTAGGAGTTTGAGGGTTGGGTCTCGGAAAACGTGGCTCCATGGAGAACCGGAAGTTTGGAGGCTTTTGGTCGTCGTTCCTAGATTTACGTGTGACCTTGTTTTTATCTGATTAATTCAGATTCATGTTAAAAAATTTAAAACGTGATGAAAAAATTAATAAATATTTTACTATTGTATTTTCAATAATTAAAAATTATAAAATTGATTAGAATAAAACAAAGCGATTGGTTGATGTAAGTGTGGATTTGTTACCTTGTTAGTGACCAACTGACTGCGGTTTGGTTAAAATGTCACGGTCTCGCGATTCCCTCCTCTCACAATAATTTCTGTTGTTCTTCATCAATCATCAGCCATCGAAAGTTGTTCCTTGGAACTGATGGAAGAAATATATGTTGTAGTTTAATTGAGAATTATAGGCTCACAACTTTAATATAATTGTGTTAAATTTCTTTAAAATTGATGTCTCTATTATTAATATTCAAACTCGAATTATAACTAGGTTAGCCCTTTTGAATTTTGGGAGAAAAATTCGTATCATTCCCTGCCTTTTTCCGACGGGGTAATACTAATGTCCTTGTAATGGTACCTCCATGGCAGAAAAAATAATAAATACTATTGTACATACACAACACTAGGATTTTTTTTCCCTAAAAAAAACACTAGGATTTTTTTTTATGATGTATATACTAAACGTTTGCTTTTGTATGGTGCCAAAGGCCAATAAATTCAACGTTTCGACTTGCCACAAAAAATTCAACGTTTCGACTTAGTATCTTATTAGTAGAAACACCGACTCTTTACTTCTATCCAAATTGAAATCCAGCTGGTTTGAACCAATGCTAACGATCTTCTCCATTTACTTTCAGTTCAATACAGACGTCAGGTTTTGGAGATTACCATCGAGCAGGAATATTATGTACCTGAACAAATTCTTCTCTACCTATGAGATTTGAAGTACAAAATGGAAAATTCCAATGCCTAAATGACCAACAGTTACTACAACAACAAAAATTCAAGACTTATGAACCCAGATTACTTCACTACCAAAAGAACCCGAGGAGGAAACGGCATGAAACAGAAAACCATCTACTAAATGCTTCCTCCTTTATCTCTCTGAGAGAGACCATCCTAAAATTTGAACCTCACTCCGCTAAGAATGTAATAACTCCTCAACTTTTGATATCTGTATGACCAGAAAACTAAATGTAAAAAGGGAACAGACTCCGATTTCCCATCTTTCCTAGGTGACAGTCCTTTGTTTCGGTTTGTACTTTACCTTGACACCCTTCTCGGGCATTGCTCTGAACTTGGTTTTGGCCAAAGAACCTGACTGGTGCTCCGCGCTGCGAGGAGCAACGCTTCCGTTGAAGTCTGATAACTGCTGCAGAGCGATTTCGGTGCCACCTCCGACCTCTGCATATTCTGATTGATCTAAGTTGGGAGTTAAGACCAATTTCACATGTTCTGCAGCAATCGCCTCCTTCCATCCTACGCAGGAGTTCAATGTCCGTCATTTCTTGTGGCAAATTACAAGAGGATAAAAGCGATATTGCCAAAATGAAAGAACTACTTACTCTCCGCAAGAAAGGCTTTCGCCATATCGCTCGAGAAGTGCAGTCTTCCTGGATTCAACCCCTCCTCTAGGTTCTGTGTTCCAGACTCGCTATTGTACACTGTACTTGACTCTACCCCATCAGAAATTGAGCCTTCCGCCTTGACAAGGTCGTCCCCATGGGCATTCTCATCGCCATTTTCAACAGTTGTTGGGCCATTCCCGTTGCGACTCACAGGCCTCCAGAACGTGACTGTTGACTTGCTAGTTCCATCCTGAGCAGAATTAGGCCTGTTGTGCTTCTCAGTTACCATATCCTGCGGCGATTGATGCTCCATCAGGCAATGATCAAGAGTGCCATCTGCACCATCAGTATCGAGAGGCTTGGAATTTCCTAGCGAAACAGAAATAGATCCAATCAGCACCTCGCTCTTTTTGTTGTCTGGATGGCTAGCTGGTACCTTTTGAACTTCTGCTTTCAAGCCTACTTCATCGAATTCTGCTTTGGATTTGCGGCTCCATTTCCGACTAACCGTATTTGCTGCTGGTACAGGCTTCACCTCCCACTGAACCCCATGCTTAAGTGAATTGCTGGCTCTTGGGTGCTGATAATTCTGAGTTGAATAACCATGGGCCATATGATTCGATTGTGATTTTGTAGGTACTTGCCACCTTCCAATTGCACGCCTACGAAAATTACTCTGACCTAACTGCCGGAGGGCACAATCTCCATTGTCTACATCAGAATTTCCATTGCCATTCTCCACAAGGCCATCTGCATTGGCCAACTGAAAATTTTCAAGAGATACAGAAGCTCTGTTGTCAGGTAATGCCTCTGCTACATGAGCATCAGAATCAGTTTCAATCATTTCGAGCGGTTGTTGAGCAGAAGATGCAGCATCCAACGTCTCATCAACGCGTTCCCTAGCATCCTCTTCGCTCGGTCTTTGCTCCTTTGCTTTCTGTTCTTTCTGCCGGAGTTTCTTCTGCCTTTTCCTTTCCAGTAGCGCAACTTGTCTAAACATCCAGGACCAAAGGTAAGATAACAAAAGACAAACAAATGAAGAATTTACCACCAGTTTTAATGATAATCGCAATACTACAGTGTCAGCTATACATTAAAATGGTCTCAGTGCCAACACTTGTGAGTACTAGCACTAAAGATGGTGGATACAGGTCTGCCTACTCTGCTCTCCAAACTGAAAGAGGAGTTTATTACAAATTGGTACCTCTTTGATTTCTAACTGATTCCTCTTCAGAAAGCAACTGATATGTCATCCTTTGAATTATCGGCCTAGTGAACCTATAATTATCTACAATTTTTTTAAGAGCACGAACCCAACAAAACAAAACCGTTTCAGTTCCACCTCATATTTCTGAGATACAGAAAACAAAGAGTTCTACACTGCATGTTAACCGCGTATAAATGAGGACGAAAAGATGCACAACTATGCAGGGCAAGCACAAAAAATCACCTCCGCTGAGCTGCCTCTTCCTCCTCCATAAGCAACTTCTGGCACCTCAAAGCTTCTGCATCCTTGTCAGCCAGCCAAGCTTCTACCTAAACAACATGAAAATAAGAGATTAATTACAAAGATCATCCCTGGAAAACAAACAATGATCCTGGAATCGCAAATTAAACACTGGCAAAAAAATGAAAAATGTACCAATTTTTGCTCCACAAGGAAACTGGTGTAAGCAACTAAATTCTTAGTTTCAAGACCAATCTTCTCTGCTTCCCCATCAAAGATATACTTTTGCACAGATACAGCTGGTCCACACAAGAATGTCTTCTCGCTTGCGTCATCAAGGATGCCAAAAAGTTCATCTGAAGACAAGGGAAAGCTGGAAGGCCGGGATTGGACAATATCCTGCCCCACATTCAAATAAGCTTACATCAGGATGCTAGATGGGGAAGGCGATGGAAGAGATCAACGTAATGGGGAAAAGAACAAAAGTTCACCAACCAAAAGGGCAGAGCCAGCCCTCAGACAATATTGTGGAAGAGCAGAAAATCCTGGCTTCCGCACAAGTGCTGCCAATGACTTCAGGATTGAAGTCCCAGAAACTTCCTAACATGGTTGACGAAAAGGTCAAGAAAAGGAAGATGATCAGACAAATTCAAAACTATATGAAAATTATAAGTCAAATTGGAAACTGATGGTTGATACTACTCAAATCAAAGGATTCTCAAGAGGAAGACTTCTAGCTCATATTTACAAACAGTGTTGCTACAATTATGCCTGACAACTCAAGACACTGCAAAAATGTATTGACGACATTGGAAACAAACATGTGAAAACTGAAACAAAAATTTCAAGCAACCAATAGTACCTGCAGCGCCACATCCTTGAAAGCTAATATCTCCTTAGCATCATTCTCCGGTAGCTGCAGAAGATTATAAATTGATGAAACATATTACCAGGAATAAGCGTTCTCCAAAAGAACAAACATATAGAAGCGTCACCTTGTCCCAAAAGGCTCCTAACAGATCCCTATTTCTGATGGAATCCTACATTAAAGAAATTCAGGAAAAGATAAATGGCAAGAAGATAACATCAGAAGCAGCCAAATGAGCTAGAACCTAAAACTAAAAGAACTCGATATCAAGACAATGATCAGAGAGAAGTACTAGCTTTATATATGTAAATTCAAGAGGAGATCAAGAATGCGTGTGAGGGTGAAGGCGAACCTTATTAAGCTTTCTTAGGCGATGATGAACCCTTATATGTCTCCTGTAATTAATCAATGAGCAGAATTCTCTCGAACACTTCTCGCACTTCTGCATCTGCACTTTTAAGGGAGTAAGCAGTGGCCAACCTGGGAGCTCTGCAGAACAATAGGCCAGGAGATTAATGCACCATACTTGAACAAATATGACATAAAAGGCAAGATCCCTTGACGATCATTTATCAATTTGTATGAGTAGCTAAAAATCAAAGAAACAAGCAAGTACCTTGCTGGTCTAGAGCATTTAGTAGCTGGATCCACTGAACTGGATTGTCACCTGCCCTTGAGAAGGAAATCATAGGCTCTTTTCCGATCGCTTGCCTGATGAATGTGTCAGGGGAATCATTCCTTTCATCTGCTTTCATCACCTCTAACGAGTTGTTAGACTTGGCTTTTGGAACAGGCATTTATGCTTGCCACAATGATGAAGATATCAACCTACAACAAAAAGGATTAATACAATTAGACTCCTGAAAGAGATTGATCAACGCAAACATCTCCCATATAGGCATTCTCAAATTACATAGGACAAGGGGTATCACGGTGAGGCGATGATCCACACTCCAAACAATTTCCAGAAATATCTCCCCAAAATCTCAACGCCAAGTTGAAACTTAATCAATGTTGATTTGCAACTTATAGCCATAAGACAACAAGAAAGAGCAGATCATTTCCATCAGCCAGAAATGTTCCTATAAGTCCAACACCCTCTGAACTAAAGAACATAATAGACACTGAAAACACAAGCATGGTTCCACAGGCAGTCTACCCCACATAAATACATTCACATTGAAACACATATATTAACGACTACAGATTTAGCCGCTACCAATGCTGAACAACGCAGAGGCTTATGGACACACATTCTTCAGAATCCAGCACAGAGCTTAAGACGAACACTTGCACAACAACAAAAAACCATCCCAAGTCGCAACCTGGTCCCAGACACATCCCACAACACTTATATCGAAAATGCCAGAGCGATTTGCATAAATATCGGGAAACACAACAAGGAAGCGCATAATTCAAAGAACAAAGACATTAAAAAATAACTAAAACAGAGCTTAGATATTAGCGGAAAAGATACTACGAACCTAGGGCAGAACCAGAACCGACGGTTACAAAAATAAACAGGATTGCGGAAAATTCTTTCCAGATGTATCAGGAAAATTTCTAGAAACTCGCTTCGTCGAGTCGAAATCAAAACGGCGGCGCATTTAATATACTAATTAATCTTAGAAGAAACAAAAGAAAAGACAGTTCGTGATCCGTTAACTGACTAAGTGAGAGGGGAGATTACGAGAGAGAGTGTGGCGGGAATGATCGGTGACGCACCAGTAGAGAAGCGGCGGTGGAGATAGGCGAGGAGGAGGAGCCACCGGCGATCGGGAGGTTTCTTGGCCGGCGGGGAGCGGTTTTGTAGGGGAAGTCGAAAGTTGATCGGCGAAACGTTAAGAGGATAAAGAAAAGGAAAGCTTATATATTGAGGGGAAAATATATGGGAGTTTTTTTTTTTTTTTTTGGTAGCTAAAGCCGACTTGGTTTTTTTTCTTATTTCTTGTTTTTTGATATTTTATCTTGGGTATATAAAGAGAAGATGGAAGGTAGACGAAATATTAATAAATGTTGCAACTTTTGGAAGGACAGCCAGGAGCCAGGAGTTAAATGGGAGTTTTTCTAAGAATTTTTCTTATTATTTGTAAGACATTAACATACATATTATAAATTTGATGAGAAGATACTAATATTATGTTAAAATGGGTTGATTTGTAGTTATTTCATTCTTGTCATTACATAAATTATATATGTATATGTTATGTTTTGAGTTTGATATAAACATTAATTTTTTTATTTTTATGGTTATGATACTATGGATATTTAGTTATATACTCACAATTTTATATTCTAATTATCCACGATTTTGACCATTTTACAAAATAAGTTAACTTCACTTATTAAAAAAATGGATATTAGTTGACATGTGACTATATTGTTTTAGCAAAATTAGTTATCATGAAAAAGTACTTTTATTAATTGGGTACGGATTTAAACCTTTGTCAAGTTGGGTCAACGTGGATGAGGTTTAAAGAATAGAGATTTTGTTTGATCAAGGCTGCCATTTGGGATTGAGAAGGAAATGACGTACCTAACCAAAAAGATTTAACTTTAATTTCTTAGAAAATGGAAGAGAGGTTATTTCTACTGAGGTAATCTCCCATGTCAATCATTTTTCTCTTACAGGAAGTCGACACTGCTGTTGCAGGTCCTCCTTTATAATTGGACTGATGATATCTAAAATCTCATAGCGAAATGCGACGTGGGTGATCTAGAGGCAGTTGTGTAGGCCTATAAGTGATTTTAATTAGAAAAAAAATGACTTAATTGATACATTTTAAATCATTAGGTACACATGCGAAATTTCGATATTTTCCCCGCTGCTCCCAAAAAAATTACCAATTGGGCTTTTTTGCCCGGGAGACGTTCTTTGTGGGCCTTCCGTGGTCCAGTGGTTGCTTCATTTTATTTTGGTAAATAGTGAGTGATTAGACAAATATATAGCTAAAAAAAATTACAAGTGCGTAATAAAATAGTAGCTTCACTATATACTTGTCAAACCGAATCAAAAAAAATTATATTTGAGCTTTTATCATAAAATAAATTTACACATTGAAATAATTATTTTTTTGTGCCAATTGAACAATTAGAGAAGCACGGTGTAACGTGAAGTACACGTGCCAGGCGGAAAGCATCGTCTTTCATTTTTCATTTCCCACATCGATATTCACAGGAACTGGAGACCCTCGAGCTACTATAAGTAACAACTCATTTCCAATTGTCCAAACCACGCAACCATGCGGTGAGCACATAGCGAATTATTCTTTCGCCTTTTACTAAAGAATACCGTGTGCTCGCCGCAAATAGTGGTATACGCCTATTTTTGGAGGGACCCTTACCTATGGTTGGGGCCCACACAAACCTAGTTAAAATTTTTAAACTCTGATTAATTTAAGGCAGTGATGATTACTAAAATACTATGAAGTTATATGATCCTTCCCAAATACTTATAATGTGAAATTTCTGAATAATGATTACTATGCTCAATTCACTTTTGATTGCATATTTTTAATCAATTAGTGAGCTATGGACATGTTGAGTGCTTATGTGCCCTGTTTGGGGTATACATTTCTGAAGCTCACCAACGTTGCTGCTGCCATTCTTGTATTGCTTGGTGGAGAGCATGGTTGGGGACGAGATTGCAGTGGTCAAGCTTCAAGTTTGTCATTGGCGACGTGTTGTGGCCGCCCTTTAGCCAGCCTTTGATCGCATCTGCCTCGTACGTAAATCCGTCCGCCGCTATCCGCGGATCTTTCATGACTTCCTGCAAGCAATTCACGGTCTGTCACTATGCATAGTACACGAGGGAGTTGGTCATTACAGCAATTGGGAAGTTATACGGGATGTTACCTGGAAAATGGGGCATACAAAATGAGAAGGGACCCTGTGAGGCTCCTTGGTCACTCGGCTAGTCGAGGAGTTGGTAGTTGAAACTTTCATAGGTTCAAGCACTCTCCAGATATCTGACACTAGGTTCGGCCTTAGCAGCCGACTCTTCCCACAACACCTCAATGCCAAGTCAGCCAAGCATTGGGCTTGCTCAAGGGGCCAGTCCCCAGCTGAAGAGTCCAAAACAGATGCGAAGTTTCCGTTTTCCATCGCACATCTCACGTCATTTAGGATTCCGGAAACAGGTCTTGCAGTTAAGAGCCACAAGATTATCATTCCGAAAGAGTACACGTCTGATTCTGTAGTAAGTACCCCAGACGCGGAATATTCTTGATCAATGTAAGCAGAGGAGAGTTCCGAGCTTGTTCTATTATCAATCTTTTGGCCAGGTTTGATTAGCTGTGAGAGGCCAAAGTCACTGAGTTTGCAGACAAAGTTGGCGTCAAGGAGGACATTCGAGGGCCTTAAATTTCCATGGCAGATGCATGGCTTGTTGGAATGAAGGAACATAAGTGCCGAGCATATCTCAATAGCAATCTTTGTCCGCGTCTGCCATGGAAGAGGAGGTGTTTTACCACTGCAGCCGATTCGATCTTCAAGGCTTCCGTTTCTCGCGTACTCATAGACGAGTGACCTCGACTCGGGGCAGATACCAATCAACGTTAACAGGTTTGGATGCCTCACTTTACTCAGAATCTCTATCTGCATACAAAAGAAGAACTTGATCAGTCCAGAGAATCTATGATAGTACATAGGAGTGGTGAAACTTACCGCATTCTGGAACTCCAACGGACTCTCAGAGCCATAAGAAGGCAGCATCTTAATAGCTACGGGGACATGGCGAAGAAGCCCTTTGTAGATGCTCCCATGTCTTCCCTCTGCTATCTTCCAAGATGGATCAAAACTATTTGTCGCTTTGTTGATCTCCATGAATGAGAACTCGAGGATTTCTGACCGGCAAATGCCTGCAGTTCCCATCTTTGATAACAGCTTCATCTTCTCAACATCCGTCATTGCACTTTCGTACTCTGATCGTGCCACATCCCTTCTTCCTCGGAAAGTTATCAAAAGTTCGACCGCCGAGACGATCTTTTCCTCCAGTTCCTGGACTGTCGAATCCGATTCTGAAAGTTGGCTCTCAAGCACAGACTTCTCCTTTAGGGCCAGTTGCAATTCTTTCGAGTACTGATCACTTTGGTCCTTAATTCTGCTCCTCTCTTCCCTTACTCTGGCCAAACCTTCCTCCATCTCTTTTCTTAAGCTGATCTCCTTAACACACAAGCTTTCTAGTGCTTTGGCCTGTTGGAGCACGGATGTCAGGGGAAGTCGAACAAGAGCAGAAATAGCGAGATAAAATAGCTTATAACATAAAGTAACTATGAGATGGAAGACCATGCCTTACACTTGGCCTCCATCGCATCATTTTCCTCCTTCCATCGCCTGGTTGCCTCTTCCAATGCCTTTTGATTTGATCTCTTAGCATCCCTTATTGCCTTCTCCACTGCACCAGAATTCATCGTTGTTTGCTTATC
The DNA here is from genome assembly GCA_012979155.1 of Hypericum perforatum. NCBI lineage: Eukaryota > Viridiplantae > Streptophyta > Magnoliopsida > Malpighiales > Hypericaceae > Hypericum > Hypericum perforatum. The sequence continues at coordinate 37,679 of SOPF01030278.1, forward strand.
CTGCAAAGAGAAAACATTGAGAAAGTTTGAGCAGGAAAAATTGTCGGCTATCAGAAACAGGAACATTAAAATGAGAGAATTATGAAATTCCGAACGCTGCGTAATTTCAAGCAGCAAAAGAACGCATTGGAATTTTTTCATATATCTGACCTTTCTGACAACTGCATCACTAACCCCATCAGTAAAAAGAGGCATGCTTAGCAAACTATACAAGGGTTCTTTGGTGTGCAGAGAATACTGATAATCGCCATTTTCTGGTGCTTGATCAGACTCATCGCCATCTTCTTCTGCATCTGCAGAACTCTGTAACAAAGTTATTTCTCCAAAAATTATAAGAAATCATTGCCTTGAATCTAACTCTAACCAGACCAGGACAGAATTAAATGATTGTGATTAGAATGACTAGAAAACTTCCTTGGAAATTTTCAAGAATGACTGATCCATCGTCGCTACCTTCAGGTTCTACATCTAGCTGAAGTAAGGCCAGAGCACTCTCTTCTTCATATGAATCGTTTAAGGCTTCCCTGTTCGATGAATATTTGTTAGCAGAAGTAGATATATACCCTGAGGAATTCACATGTACAATAATAATTATCTAAAGGAACACAACCACGAAGCACATAAACCACAAAGGACAATAGATACTCGTGATCTGGAAGCTTTAGTCACTTTTCACACATTCATTATAAAGTACCTGGTGTACATGATAGAACCATGGTTAAGAAACCAGATATGACATGAGCTTGGTGCGTGCTGGCATACAAATATTGCTTTTTTGGAGTTCAAACCCATCAGCTCCCTGCAGTTTAATGAACTCCTTCACTCAATCTTATTCAAAGAGTGGATTATCTTTTGTACGCAACAACCATATGCGATAACAAGAACCAAGGCAGCTAGTGCACCAATTACCATACTTTGAATAGTATAAATCTTCTCCTGCCCCCATGACTAGCCACCTAATGCCGTACCAAGAAACAATCTCAACGATCCCCTTCTCAATGCACTCAACCTCGACCGATATAGCATCTGCCTGAATCTGTAACAAACATAAGACAATATCACCAACTCAACCTTTTACAGCATTCTGATATTCAAGGTTGATCTTGATGATGATCAAACTAGAAATAAACCAAACAGGAAAACAACAGCATCAGTACCCCTTCTTGAGCGAGAATCTGACAGTAACGATCCAGAACATCATCTATCTCGACGGTCCCATCCCGCTCAACGAAACCCTCAACTGAATTCTGGTCCGGCTCGTCGGAATTCACATTCCTGTCAGCTGAACAATCATCATCACACCAAATTGCTTAGATTTCACCCAAAAAAGGCGGAATTCAAAGTTCTCAATAATCTCAATCTCTTCGAAACCAAACCGGGCAGTACTATATAGACACTATTCACACACCATCAACAAAAAAATTAAATTTAAATTTAAAAAAATGATAAAGATAGTTAATTTAAGAAACTAAATACATACCACATGCAAACAAACAATAAAGATTGAAACTTTACTCACGAGAAGAGGAGGAAGAAGAAGTTAGAGGAGGGTGAACGTGGACGAGGCAAATCTTCTTGCGCGGAAAATTCCGGGCAACCCAAAACACCGCCGTTTTGTGCTTCTCCGCATTCCTCCCCACCGCCACGAATATCGTCTCCTCCACCTCCATCCCCCTCACCAAGCTCCCCATCTCTCTCTCTCTCTCTCTCACTGAGTCAAGCTCTGGTGGGTCAACTCGGTCTTTGTAAATTAAACAAGCATCGATCTTTTTTTTTCTCCTATTCCAGCGGGGTTAAGTGGTAGCTGGCCTACTTATTGTTTA